>JBBPKE010000124.1:0-16523 GCA_038089095.1 Tylopilus orsonianus | reverse complement strand
GGAGCGAGTGTGCATTTCACCCCTGCGTACGGCGAGTGTGAACGGCTCCGTGTTTAGTGCAATGTTTTGACAAAAAAAGACAAAAGGTTACAACGTTGGTCGCGCGAAAAGACACTGTCGTTCATCCCACCCGATGGCAAGTTCATGTTGGCGGAATACCAATACGCGCTGCCCCATGGTACACTGGCTGGAAATGTGCCAGTACCACTCGCTCTGAAATCAAACATCACCGTAGGCGAGTTTGGAGGTGCGTTGACCATCGCCTTGCGGAGCGATGCGATGTGATTCCGCTGCATTTAGGCAGTTTTACGGTCACCTTTAGTTCGAGGACAATGAAGATCATGGAAAACGTTCGAATAGAACTTTATCTCGGTGAGGGCGCGACGGGGGCACAATGTACAATTTCGAGCGCCGGGTCCGGCGTCGGATCCGTAGGCGGTATCGAGAGTTCGTGGACGTTTGAACCGCGAAAACAAGTGTGTTTTTTGTTTGACGTTCTGGACTCTACCATTTAATCCCTCGGCGTCAAGATGCTTCGCTGGGACATTCCGAGCATGCACTCGTCAGGTAGTTGGGTGCTTCGTGGTTCGTGGACGTCCAAGTGGGTGTCCTGCACTGTCATCTTGGAGCCGCGCTTAATCGTGTCTTGTAGAGAAAAGGTTCCGCGACTGGCACATGCATTTCAGATATACTTTGAAGTTCCTTCGTACGGTTTCTCGTCCCTCAAGGTCGACCAAGTTCGGCTCTCGGCCGAGGCATACAAGATGTACAAGGGTGTGCGGACAGTGAGCCGTGGTTCTATCGAATGGAGGTGGTAATGCATCGCCTACCCTCGTGTTCACACCTGTGGCTATAGCGTTCGCGGTGAATGCCAAGTTCGCCAACCATACCTCGCACTATTATCAGGGCGAAGACGTCTTAATGACGGTATATGCACTCTAAGCGACTTTGAGATGAGCAAAGAATTATGATGATGCCGGTCATAGATAGTCAACTTCCCCCGCATATTCCCACCACCAGTTAATTGGCCACGTTAAACGTCTCGAATCTTTTGACGACTTGATCCCAGTTTAGGACTGTCCAGAACTCTTTGAGATACTTTTCCTTTCCCCAAATCCCGTGATCCAGAAGCCAGCAATGTTCGTGTACGCTGATGCAAAACAAGGGATAGATGTACTCGCCAAGCGTGGTGAGGTCGCGCGAGTCATGTGGGCCGAGGGGAGGGAGCGGTGTTGCAGCAGGATCGTAGAGGGAGCGTGCACGCGTTTTGTAGTTGTCGCGGGACAGCACCGAAGTATGGAATGTCCGCACTGGAGACAAGGGGTCGAGCTGTGGTGGGACGTGCGAGGTGCCCGACAGAGGTGACGACGTAGAGGTCGCGCCGGCTGTCTCCGAGGGCGACCCCTGACTCTGCGTGGGTGAGGAAACTTGCTCTCCGAGTACGGGTGCCGAGATGGGCTCGACGGTACCAGTGCCGGAACGAATGAGGAGGGTGCCAGATGCAAAGGTGGGCACGAATGCGAGGTTCCGATTGGCGTCAGTGACAAACCAGACGTAGCCCGAGCCTGCCATACCGTCGACAGCCGCGGAGAACAGGGAGCGCAACGAGTCAAAGCCACCAAACTGTTTTTGAACGTTGGTGCCAAAGAAGCTCGCGTTGACGACCTTTTCGCCGGTGTCGTCTGACGGGGGTCGCTGAAAGATGGAATTGGAACGCGGACATGATGGCGGAAGAAGGGGGGGCATACCAGACAGTTGAGGAAGAAGCTGTTGTTGAGGGCGTGGCTGGCGTACTTGAACGTGATGGCTCTGTCTTGGAATCGAGCTGTGTCGAGCACGAGCTGGGCGACGGATTTCCGCTTGTCCTCGACGTCTGGCGATACGGAGTCGCGTCAAAGTCGCGCGAGTGGAGAAGGGGGAAACATACCGCGGCATTCTTGGTTTAGACGGTCGAGCAGGCCTTGTTGGTACTCGACCGCGACCATACGGAGGGTCCGAGGAGACATGAAGTTTCCGAGACCATCCTCGACGTTGTAGGGGAGTGCCTTGCGCGTATGGACATGCCGCCGCGATGTTCTTGAGGATCTCGAGGCCGCCAGCGCGGCGGAGCGCGACGAGGAGGCGAGACGGAGTCCAGCAGTGTTCATGGCAATAGACGAGTACTGGCGAATTGAATTTTTGCTGCACTTTCCGTTTTGGGGAATACATACATTGTACAAGCCTTGACCACGTCACACGCACAGTACATATGGCTGGCCCAAAAGCACCCTCGCAGACGACCCCCTCGGGCGTGTCGTACACCGTTTCGGCACTCTGGAGGTCGTACCTCCACCAGACACCGGACCGTCTCAAGTTCATAGACGCCTTTTTAGCCTTTCTTTTCATGACCGGCGTGGTCCAGTTTGTCTACTGCGTGCTTGTCACCAACTTTCCTTTCAATGCCTTTTTGGCCGGGTGTGTCCTGGCCTGTCGTCGTCGTTTGTTCGCTGGCTTACCGGGAATAGATTCGCGAGCACGGTTGGGCAGTTTGTCCTCGCGGCGTCGCTCCGGGCCCAAGTCAACCCCGAAAACCGCTCCGAGTTCAAGGACGTGTCACCCGAGAGGTGCGTGCTCCCCCCCGTCTACCCGCGTCATGTACGCTCAGTGTGCACGGACAGGGCATTCGCCGATTTCGCGCTGGGCTCCATTGTGCTCCACTTTTTTGTATTCAACTTCCTCGGATGAGCCTGCCGTCTGGACTGTCACTCCTTGTCGTGTATAGCTCAGATCATCGGAATAAGATAAAATACAAGGCGTGAAGACAGTGATCCTATGAGTGTGTCCTTATAGTATACGAAGCGAGGGAGAGGGGGAGAGTGGCGTCCAAAGTTTACTGCCTGCGTTCAAAGGAGCTGGAGCGCTACAGAGAGAATGAGCAAGGTGCCTTGACGCACAGCGTGGAAGATTACCCCAAAGATGACTATGGCAAAGTCAAAGGCATACTCTCCTGTGCCTCGTGTTAGATGACCGTGGAGACGGGAGTTGGGACGTACCACACTCGAGATACGTTCGCAATAGCTCTGTCGGCTGGTCAGAAAGGGGCCGACGAGATGGCGAGGTTACACACGTCGAACGTCCTTGTTGGGTACTTGGGAGAGGGCAGGCCTGTCAACGAGGAGTCGTGGTGAGCCGTCTGGTAGATGGCTGGGAGCGACATACGTGAGGCCGGTGGTGCGCCTGATGCCGGCGAGCAGTGCGCTGAAGAGGAGAGCGTCGATGGCGAGGTGGAACAGGCTGCTCAACATGTCGAGAGTGGGTTAGCGCCGACACCGAGCTCGTCTTTTGTCCGCAGCTGGAATCCCACGCTAAGACACTGGTACTAGTACAGATCACAACCAACTACGGTACTGCAGCAGCTTTTGTGACGTCTTCGCCGTGTTCTCCTTTTCTTCCTTGATCACTGCCGAGAATGCCTTGAAGCACGGAGTTCCCGCCTCACCTGCAGGTGCATTAGCAAGGAGGGCCAGATTTTACAAGGCGTTTCTGACGTTGGAGCTGGAAGGCGGCACTCTCGCTTGTGGTGACGCGTCCGCCGACTTGGCGAATGTATGCGAGTGCGATGGGGACCTCTTCCTGGTTGCAGCTGGACACACCGTCCGCGAGGACATGGACGTCATATCCGTCTCGGACGAGATCGAGGGCGGTTTGCAGGACGCACACGTGGGACTGGGTTGACGTCAGTGGAGAAAACGTCTGGCTCGGATAAACTGACCTCGATGCCAAACAGGACGACGGACGTGAGGTGCGGACGCTCTCGCAACAGCGCTCTGATCTCAGGGACCATCATCGAGAAAAGTGACTTTTCGATCGTCGCAACGTGCAGCTCACCAAGCGCCGGCAAGTCGATTTCCGGCGTAGTGGTTCCGAGAGCTGCGTTGTACACCCAAAGCCGGATGAGGTGTATGCGCCAAAGGACCGGGGCAGGTATTACCTTTCGGGTTCTGCTCCGTCACGATGACGGGTATGTCAAGGACCTTGGGAGGATCATGCGGGGGTAAGCGGCTGCAGACGATCTGCGAACCTTGGCGACCTTGAGCATCTTGTTGCAGGTCAAGACGAGCTCGTCAAAGCCGTAGATGGCGTGTCCTTTGGGGGATGATGTGATCAGCCGCTCGTGAGACGGGGCGAGTACTTACTGAAGCGGGTCTGCACATCGCAGAGGAAGAAGACGGTGTGCGCTGGATCGAGGTTGGGCATCGCAGACGGGTTCTGGGTCGGAGTTTCAACGGCCAGTGTAGTATTTCGGCTAGTTCGAGTTTGTGCACCACGACGTCGAGCAAAGTACCGTCCATCCACTCTCTCACCCCACGCTCCTTTCTACACATCGCCATGGACGACGACACGGCTGCCAGGCAAAGAGTATCGTCTTTCTTTCCTGTCTCGGTCAAACAAACCCGCTCATCCCCACACAGTTCCACTCTTTCAAGATGGGCGGCGGTGCACTACCCCAGAACCTTTCTAGGCATGCACATGGACGATCCCGCTCACGCAACGACTCCATCTCCTCCTTCCCCCTTTCTTCCTCTGCAGCTTCTCTCTCCCCCTCCGTTCCCGATTCGCCCCCCCTGAACGCCCTCAACCCTCCTCCAAAACGCCCCACTTCCCACCACCGTCGCCGTTCATCCGTCTCTACACGTCACGAGTCGGCTGAACTGATGGGCGTCTCCCTCCCGGACCTTCCTGCTGCGCATTCAGACGACAACGTCAACTTGGGCGACAAAGATTCCATCCGGCGCAGAGCCCTCTGGGCACTCGAGGGGAGGCCAGACCTTGCCTTCCCCAAGGTCGAGATTCCCGATATCACTTCGCCTGACACCACCAAGCCGTTCGAATTCCGTGAGCTCTATCTCACCCTATTTATACCGCAGTTCTGATTTTCATTCCAGCTACGAAACCTTCGTTCCCACCTGGTTCTGGTGTTAGTGGCTTTGCTGCCAAGCGTGATTCATTCGGCAAGATGTTTGGGTCCATGTCTGTCTCAAAGGACCAGCTTGGCACACTTGTTGAGGAAGAAGAAGAAGAAGAGGACGCCGGTCGCCTCCCGGGCGATCTGACCAGGGAACGCAAGGAGTCTTCTCCGGCAGCCGTGGAATCCCCTGCCAAATTCACCTCTCGCCATCGTCCTGCCAGCCTCAACTTACGCCCACTGTCGCTCGTACAGGGCAGTATCGTGAGCTCTGGCACAGGCAGCCTGCCTACCCCTACTCTCACCCCGGGCATCCATTCAAATAATCCTATTGTCTCGACCTCCGTTGATGACACATCATCATCATTAATGGTTGTCGTGTCGCAAGGCAATGTGAGCACTGCAGCCCGCCGTCCACCACCTACAAGGCGCTTTTCGTACACCTGCAGAGACAATACGTCCACCCCCGTCGACAATAATAAGAAGAGACGTAGCAGCATTTCGTACAAGTGTTCCCCGGATTCCATCCCTCGAGACATGGTCCCTCTACCCACTCCAGAGATGACCCCCACCGAGCGCAGGTTCTCGCTTGCGAGTGATCAAGAAACTCTCATCGAGCAACCCCTCTCAGCCGCAGACCAACATTTTTTATTTAGGTCCCATCATGTCCTCCTCTCTCGCATCAATGAGTTGGAGCGCACACTTAAAAGCCGAGTCTCTCCTTCCCCTCGCCTTTCATACCCTTCTGATGGCTGTCCACCATCTTCCGAGCCCAACGACGAGATGTTGCAGCTTATTTCAGATCTTAGAGCTGAGCGCGACGAGCTCAAACGAGACGTTGATGGATGGAGACAGCGTGTGGCGGATGCGGATGAGCAGGCTAGTGTGCTCGCAAAAAGGATCGAGTCGGAGAGGAGAGAGGCCTGGGTTGCTCGGAGTCGCCTTGGCTTGCTAGAGGTCGAGAAGTCTGGGCTGGAGAAGTCAGTGGAAGTCAAGGCTGCTGCACTCTCCCAATCCATGGCTGAAAATGTCGTCCTCATGCGTGATTGTGATGGGATGAAGGATGAAATCATGAAGCTCAATGCCCGTCTTGAAGATGCGGAGGTAGCCGTTGATGAGTGCACACGTCTTCGTGCTGCTTTGGAGCAGGAACGTACACGTCGCAAGGAACTCGAGAAACTCTTGGACGATGCTGGACTCCTGAACACGCCCAAACTCCCTGACACTATCAATGGGCCTCGGAGACGGCCCTCTCTTTCTGCGAAACTGGTCAGCACGCGTCCCCGTGGACTTGGATTCCAATCTGTTGACTCTGAAGGCTCCACCACTGATGTTGAATCTACGGACGGTAGTTTTACCAAGGCCGAGTTTACTTTGGACGCAGTCACGGAGGAAGATGTCGAATCTTGTGACGAAGAGAATGGCTTGGCTGGATATGAAGACGAGGAAGATTCTGATATCAGTTTCTCCAGTCCCGGCGGCTCATCCATTGGCTCGGCGGAGGAGCTCGATATCGAATCCAATGATCCTACGGCAGAAGTCCTCTGCAGTCCGGTCCCTCCTACTTTGCAGACCCATCCGACCCATGTATCGCGGGCGTCTCTCTCAAAGACTTGGACCTTCCCTAGAGGAAAGACGGCCATTCCGATCAAACGGGATAACGATGTTGACCGCTTTTTTGGGTGTTTGGACGATGTTGACAGGAGCCCACCCCGGTCTGAGGAAATGGACCAGAGCACCTTTGCATCTGCATTTCGATTTGCGTCTGATGATAACGAATTGCCGCCTTTTGTACTTCCCTCCGACGTTGGTGTCGTGGTCGAGTCTACATCTTCCAGAAATCTTGATACTGTACTCGAAGAAGACCAAAACTATGCTGTTGCTGATGCTGACGATGACGAACTGGTCGGCGAGGAAGTTGAGGGTGGGATCCGGTTCACCTTCAATGCCCCACCTATTATTTGTGTGACACCTCTCCCAGAGGTCTGCATAACTCCGCCTCCCGAAATCCGTATCACCCCTCCTGTAGAAACCACCAAGATACCCCCTGTACGCCCTTGCGTGGACAAATCCGTATCTGGCAAACCTACATCCATCCTTGAATTGGTTGAAGATGAAGACGAAAGCGCCTTGGCCTTTGTCTGTCCTCCCAAAGTCCAGTTTAGGCATGTTGAACCCATGACCTCCCCGCGTTCGTCACCACTTGTATTTGGTAGTGGTTCCCGACCGAGCAGCAGGAACGATAGTCCACCGTCTTCGATCCCTCGGGCAGTTTCGCTGCGGTCCATGTCTCCCAAGGTACCGCCGATCTCATTCACACCCTCCAAGACCGCGCCTGGCCGCTTCACAGCACCATTCGGTTACTCTACGTCTCCCCCAAAAAGGATGCCATCTTTGGTCTCTCCGCCCGTGACCCTACCCAATTCCTACTCCACGCCCACGAAAGTGCAGACATCAATCATTTCTTCGAAGCAAAGTCAGTCAAGCACCTCACCTCATTCCAAATTATTTATGAGTACGCTCAACTCATCTGTTTATTGCGCTTCACAGCCAACAATTCCACGCCCGCTCTCAGATACCCCAGCTTTACGCAAGGTTGCGCCACCACGTCAGAGGTGAATGGTCCGAACGAACATTCGCCGCTAGGGACTTGTGAATATTTTCATGCCCGAGACACTTCATTATCTTCTATCATGTCCAATCCGCTTGCGGCACGATCACCCTTCCAGAAACTATCAAATTTCATCTCACTCTCGTGGTCGCCAGGTGCGGCCGTAGTTGCATCCTATATTGTTCCCGGCGGCTCGGGCAGTCCGAATGCAGAAGCAACGGATACCATCTTGTCGTCAAGTGACAATGGTGGAATTCGTTCTGTCCGGCAGAGGTTTGTCCCGAAGTCTAGGCAGTTGGAGAAGCTGAGGAGCAGATTCAGTCTGGAAAAGAAAAACCGGATGATGCCCTGTTCCATGGTGAGCGCTTGCAAAGGTTGCAGCGCGGGTGATGTCTACTTGTGACGTGAGTGCGCCCTCGTTGTATACTTTTGTATGCGACAATTTTATCGGCACCTCGTCCGTTCACATCTTTTTCCCGTCAAACCCCTTGCAAACTATGCTTCTATGCCAACCTTTCGCTTGCTTTGACTCCCCCCGGCTACTTGTCACATATTTCTTGTCTTCCCCAGCATCCGTGTCCGTGTGTTGCGGTATCGCCTGTGGGAGAAGTCACATTATGGTGTGCCAACATCATGTTGTCGCTGTATTTTATACCGTTTAGGTTTCCAAAAGCACAAAAACCCCCAGGACATTTTGTTCATGCGTTTCATTGTGTATACTAATTACATGTCTATGCTTCTTTATGCATGTAAATGTGCAATTCCTTGAATGAGTTATCTGAGAGATGAGAGAGTTGGATGGCATTGTGAAAGTGATTTTAATTCCAAAGCAGCTACCATGGCAGATATTCTTTGCTCCCCTAAGGGACATAGTGGACACGTTGGAGGTGATCAGGGGGTCATAATTAAAGGTTCCACCACCAAAGAGGCCCTAATATTGGAACAGTATCGGAAGGTTCCGGCATGTGGATGACCGTGAGAACTATCAAGTCTCATTGCAGTGAACGCTGAACGCCAAAAAACCGTTACATTGATCATCCAACATGGCTAGCAAAGGTGCAAAGCAGTTCATGAGAAACTGGTACGCGGTCGAGGTATAGTTGGGTCTTTTTCACGCTTGTTTTGGGGTCGTCTAAGCTCTTCATTTCTATAGGCCATACCACTGTACGCACACGTTCGATGTCGACCTAGTTCAACGTTCCACACTGATGTCCTCACAGCTATGCGGTCATCGGTTTGGCGGTCAGTGGTGCAGCCTGGTATCTAGGACGTCTTGCGACAGGACCCCACGGTATGTTCAACCTCTGCACTCTCTGCACGACCTGACCATAGGCATGAAAGTGGTGTGGACGAAGAGCAACCCTACTCCTTGGAACAGTGTCAAGCCCGACGAAAATACCAAGCTTATGGATCCGTCTGGCAGGTTTACAAAGAGGTTAATTGTTTCACCTTTGATTGAACTGACACTGAGCCGGTCGTTCATAGCTGGACGCGGGACAAGCTATAATGGCCAGGGAAACTGCGATGCGCTACTATTCTGTCTGCCACATGTTTTGTTTGTGCGATAGACGTGTCAATTAAGATCGTTTGAGTTGGCGTGAACATGTGGTTCCTGTCCCATGTGATCCTAACGCCCGTAGGGAAGGCTATAAAAAACAGCCCATCTGTGTCGTTGGCACTTGTTAAGCGATAATGGTCGAAAGGCTAGATGCGCCGCAACCAGCTTTTCCCCTTCCCCCATTGTCAGACATCCCTGACGAGGCCATCGACAAGGCGGATGATGCAAAGCGGATCGTAAATGAGCACGCCTGTTTCCCTAGATTGTGCGTGGATTGATGACTCTGATTTAGACGACTCGCTTCGGGCCTGCCGACGCTGCGTTTCCCAGCGTGCCCGCGCTCGTGCTCGGTGCCGCCACTTTCTCAAACAGTTACAACGACGACGATTACATTCGGCGCGACACGCCTCTAAGGACGACGAGACTCGCGCTAAGGTGCGTCGACCAATACGTCTTTTGATCAATACGATGTGGATCATTGGATCGTGGGCAGGTACGGCATCCAGGCGTTTGACACATCTCCATACTATGGACCGTCCGAGATCATCCTGGGCAGCGCATTGAAGGCACTGGAGAACGACTTCCCACGCTCGTCTTATCAGATCGTGTGTGCATCGATTCGTTGGACTCGCGCTTGGATTTGACCACACGACGACCTAGTTCACGAAATGTGGTCGATTCGGAAACACACGCGACGCGTTCGACTATACCCCCAAAGGCGTTCGCACCAGCATTCAGCGTAGTCTTGCGCGTTTACATACGACATACTTGGATATCGTATACCTGCACGACTTTGAGTTCGTTGCCGAAACCAAGGCACCGAGGACGACTGGTGACCATCGTCCCGCATTGGGCCCCGAGGCGGACGCCTATGGGCTGGGAGAGGGTCAAGAGGCGATCGTGTACGGGGATGGTGACCGGGAGGTTCTCACTGCCATCGGGGAGCTGAGAAGACAACAAGAAGCGGGCGTCGTCAAACGGGTGGGCATCAGCGGTACGTCCTCTAATCGCGTTGCATCTGCTGCCGATGCCGACATCGAACGGTGAACACGACGATCGTCCAGGTTATCCCTTGCCGACCTTGCTGCGGCTTGCGATCTTGGTCAAGCACACGCCACCATATAAACCGTTGGACGTCGTCCTGTCGTACTGTCACCTCAACCTCCAGAATCGCACGCTGTTGGATTTCAAGACGATGTTTGAGCAGCGGGCTGGCGTCAAGCAGGTCATGACTGCATCCCCGCTTTGTATGGGACTTTTGACACCCAAGCCACCTGCTTGGCACCCTGCGTCTGAGGCCCTCAAAGAAGCCGCCAAAGAGGCTGTCCAATCGCTCCAGAAACCCGACGGCGAAAGTGGTTTGCCCGAGCTTGCTTTGGAATATGCTTTCCAAAAGGCGAGGGAAGTGGGAATACCGACAATCGTAGGACTTAGCTCGCCCAAGGACGTGCATGCAAGTGCACGGACATGGTACAATGTGAACGAGCAGAACCTTGGAGAAAGCAAAGAGTGGAGACGTCGTGTCCAGGACGTGATGACTAGGTTTGGAGAGGGCAATGATGGGCTGTTGGATCGTTCTTGGGAGAACCCCAAGTTCCATTCTGGGTGAAGCTAGGCGCAAAGTGATGAACGCAATGAAATAAGAGTTTTGTATTATCTTTACCAGCACAATGGTACCGTAAGTGCTACATGCCAAGAAATCTGAATCGACCACCTGTATCCAAAGGGATTTTGCTCCACATCTCACCGAGTCCTGATGATTCCAGCATTGACCAGTTTGATAATCTTGTCACGTATAACGGGGTTCTTCATGTGGTCCTGTAGTGCGCCAGGGTTGGATTGTGCTTGTTGCAAGATCTGCTGCATCACGGGGTCAGTCATGATCCCCTGCGTCAAGTATGGTTAATTTCATGATCATTGACGTGCAGACAAGACGTACGGCGACTTCTGGGTCCTTCATCGCTCGCTCGAGCGTCTGCTCCTCGCTTTCTCCCGCACGCTGACTAAAGAGTGCTTGCTGCGTCTTGACCTCCTGGGCTTGGATCTCAGCCGTGTGTGCGTTTGCAGTATCGGCTGTCGATGCTGCCTGTAGGGTCTCGAGTGCCTTGCTGTAGTCGCGCATTGCGTGCAGGATCGTAGCTTTACGAACGTGGGCTTTGACTACGACCCAGAGTCAGACACCATCCTGTACACGACAACACCCGCGTACCAAAGGAAGGATCGACCTTGATAGCCTCGTTGGCGTCCTTGAGTGCTTCAGCGAGCGCCATAAGCTTCATGTATGCCGCAGCACGGTTGTTGTAACCCCGAGCGTCCGATGGATCACGCTTGATGCTCTCCGAGTAAAACTTGACGGCGCCTGCAAAGTCACCCGTCTTGAACGCTGTGTTGCCCTCCTCGCGGGCAGCAGCAGACTTGGCTGTGTCGATGTAAGCCTGGCGTTCCTCATCCGCGAGCGCCTTTTCAGTGGCTTGAAGCTTTCCAAGGACACTTGCATCACGATGCTCAGCAAGTGACTTTTGGAAGTACTTTTTAGCAGAGGCAAGGTCGCCCTTTTGCGAATAAGCTGAGCCGATACGTCCAAGTGCCTTTGCGAGAAGCTTGAAATCCGCGCGGTACTATAATGTGCATCAACACGATCAGCCTTGTGATGAGGTTCGGAACTGCGAGGACTTACACTTCGTCCTTCCTCGACCGCTTTTTCGCATGTTTCAATACATTTGTCATACTCTCCTTGCTCAAAGTACACAGCGCCAAGGTTAGTGAGGAAGGTGATGTCTTTTGGCCAAAGATCCCAAGCCTTTGAGAATTCAGCAGCGGCTTCGCCAAATCGCCTTTGCTTGTAGTATTGAGAACCCTTCTCCTTGGCAGCGATCGCATCTGCCTTGGGTTTCGCCTCTTCCGCGTCTTCTTCCGACATGTCGATGTCTTCCTTTTCTGGTTCGGGTGCGGGGGCCGCTGAAGCGGGTTTGTTGAAGGTGGAAGACGAAGGGGTCGATTGAGGACGGGGAGGGGAAGGGGGAGGGGAGGGAACGGAGGTCTGAAGGCCTGGGGGCAGATCGTCTGATCCCTCTTCGCGAGAGAACCCTTGGAGGTCGATACCCATTGCAACGCCGAGGACGTCGATCATCCTTGGGTCAGAGCTCAAAGCCCTATACACACATCAGAGTCAAGGTATACGTTTAGCACCGATACCGGTCTTACGATTCTGCAAGCTTGGGGTTTTGTTGCATGAATTGGAGCTGCATCGACGATGATTGATTAAAAGTGGCCCGCGCTCACGATCATCCCAGTTAGGGTACATACCTTCTGAACGAACGCAGGATCCGCGAGATGCTTTTGCGTGCGGGGGTTCGTTGCGAGCTTCCCGATGAGATTGGGATCTTGGAATATCTTTGCGAGTCCAAGGTCGGGCCCCGCGCTGGCATCCTTGGCTTTAACCACCGTCATCAGTATCCGGTCACGGCCCAAGTCAAGTGCATCAGGCAAACCTTGCGCATCCTTGACCTCCTGAAGGCCCTTGCGAAGGGCTGGGCTGTCTTCGAATTGAATACCACTCTCGTAGGCAGCAATAGCTTCGGTATATCGGCGAGCGCCGTGCAGGGCGGCGCCTTTCCTCGCGTAACCCTTTCCCCAAGACGGATTGAGAGTGACGCACTAAAGTCGGTGTGGGATACCCTTAGTAGACCGTACCGGGGGAACGGATACACCAGAAACGGACTTTTTCAGCGTCTTCGAGCGCGGCGCCCCAGAGCTTCTTGCCACTGTTCGCCGCGCTCCGGTTGGAGTACAGGACATGATTAGATGGATCGATGGCTATGGCGGCCGTAAACAGCTCGATAGCTTTGTCATAGTCTTTGGCAGCAAACGCTTTGTTGCCTTGATCTTTGAGGGCGTTTGCCTACGGTGAGGGTTACGAGGTGAAACAAGGTGCTCATGAGTGGAACTTACGTCGGCCATATATGCGTGTTCACTAGATCAGTGGTGGTGGTGGCTGCTAAGCTGGTAGGACGAGCTAGGATATGTGTCGCCCCTTGTTGATATACCACCTCCTCTTTTGATCAGGCAGGGGCAACTAATGGAACCTTCTCGAAACTTCGGGCTATATAGTAGGTGGCTCGTCGAATCGTGTTACATGCAGTCGCTGATGGGCCAATATATGTTGGAGCAGTCAAAACAGTGAGTTCGCCAAAGGACTGTGCTAGATTGATCGACCCAGACGTTCATATTGGAGGTCTGTGGGGGCTATTACGCCAGCTCGACACGCTGAGCAGTGACACTAGGACAGCCACTGACCCTGACGATTGGACGCCCTGACGGACCATGGATCACTCATCCCAATGTTCTAAAGTAACCTTGAACGTACAGTCTCAGGGGGCTTAGCGGTCTAACAATGTTTGCTAGGTGTCAATACGTGATTATTTCCCGCCAGCTCACATTTCACGATCATGGTATTTTCTCAGGTATGTACGTACTCAGGACTAGACTTGGGAGAGCCACGAACATGAACCGTGCGTAACGATGGCCCCGAGCATTCTTTGTGTATGATGCTGAATGAACAACTCGGATCGCCTGCTAGGAGGACCCATCTGAGTTAGCAGGGATTCAGCGTTCACCAAAGTGATCAAATTATGGCATGTGGAACTACCCCACGATCAGAAATCAGGGCCAGCTCCTGATTGATGGTCACTGTGCACGCGTGGACGCGAATACCCACTCTCGTTTCTCTCCCTTCCTCTCAGTGACATGTATAATCCCCATCCCATCACCCACAGATACAGCTATGCAAGTAGCCATGCAAGTAATGCCATGTCTGACTTCGAGTCGGTCCAGTTCAAGCCGCCAAAACAAACTACAGGCCCGGAATTTTACGACCGTAGCAAACTTTCCCGCCTGGTCGGCCTCGTGGGCGTCAGTATCGCTGCACTATTCGGTTGGCTCTGCATCTTTGTGGGCTTCATGATATTTCTATCCAAAAAGAAAATATTTTCTGGCATTATGGTGATCTCGCTCAAGAACAGCTGGGAGAAGGAGCTTCTTAGTCTCGCGCTCAACCTGATGGTCACGGCTTGCACGGAAGCCACCGGTTTCGCACACGGGATCGCTCTGCGCTCTGCGCTGGCATCCCGACGGCGGCTACACTTCAATACCAATCTCCGTCTACTTTCAGTTTCCAGTGGCTGGTTCAACCCGAACGGCGCGATGTGTAGTATCGTGATGGGAATCCTTTTGATCGTGTCCTACAGCTCAAGTTTACTCGTCACCCTGTCGGTGGACATGGGCTCATCAAGTGGTGTCACCAACACTGCGTTCGCGATCTGTGTCAGTGAGGTCCCGCTGTTCGTTTTAGGCGGTGCACTCCTATTACAATCAGCCATTGCCCTCGCCAGTGTTTGGGCTGCCGACATCCGGACATGGAGTTCCTCGCCTTTCGATATTACCGCTGCACTTGTCCACCACGCTCAGATCATCCCCGAGCCAGGACGATGTATGCGCGGGGTTGGCGATGAGGCACGGGAGCCGGTGGCCCCGTCCCCGAAACAGCTGTCGGCATGGCGCGCACACGCGGGCGTTAGGGGGGTTATCGCGATGCTCTGGGCGCTTGTAGTCGTCTGCACTGTCTGGGGCATCATGCTCGTGGGCCTCTCCAACCAAAGCATGCTTGAAGCTATGAAAACGTGGTCGTTCTTACCGCGGACACAGTCCAGAGTCGCCTATTCCATTCCCCTCACGGGTGGCGTGGATTGGTATTGGGTTTTGTATTATGTCAACATGGCCGTGATACAGGGACCGTTGACGTTGGCGCTCCATTGCTCGGAGCTTATCGTCAACGTTATTCGGGATGAGAGGATGTGGAGGAAGGCAACGACGAGAGAAGGAACCACAATTTCAACCCACCCGTTGGCTGCCGTCTTTGGCAGCCCTCTGAACGTCGCGTTAGTTCTAGCGAAGCCACTGCTACGTAAGTCGCACCGCCGCTCGACTGCACTTTATTTATTTAGATGTGATCGCAGATTGGATGCTCGGGCTTGCCATCAGTTTAGCGGGGACAGCAGAGAGCGGTCTCCTAACCGCCATCTCCGTGACCATGTGGCCGTTCCAGGTCGGTCCCGCCCTTGACCGTGGTCACTGTCTCATGTCGATTTGAATCTAAGATTCTCAATTATGCTGTCGCACTCTTGATCGTCTCGTTCACGTTCACTGTCATTGTCCTGATTCGGCCTTCAGGCCCTCAACCTGCTGCGTATGGACATGTTCAGACGCTTGCAAATTTGATAGACGAGTGGTCACCCACGATCTGGTGGGGACATAAAGAAGGCGGGTCTCCCTTCCATGCCGGTGGGTGGCGTTCTGCATCTCCGAGGTCCATTTATGCATTGTGATGCCTAGGAACGAGCGACTGTCGCCTCCCAAAAGTGGACATGAATGCGTTGTACGCTTGATCATGAACGGAGATTCGGGCTTGTCGGACATATTTCTCATCTCTCGGTCACGTCGTCGAGCACTTGTAGGTTGTGCACATATCATCCTACTACTCCTCATGTACTGTAACTTATTCATTAGGACTGAGCGTGGTTCTTTAAGGTTTTAAGGGATGTTGGCTGTAGACTTGTGACCTCGATCGTGATCGAGCTAGAAGCTCAGTTTAACCCGATTACACAGATGTGGGGTGAGCTACGAGGCGCCTAGCGAGGGACGCTTCAAGCCTCCTTGTTGCCGCCATTCAACGGCTGTCAGCGCACGTGGGACGGAACATTTTCTATAGATTATAGGTTCACCGTCGACGATCGCATAACTCCTTCCTGCCATAGCCCCAGGGAACGACGTCGAGGGATTCTTGAAATTTCCGGACTGGGCCGGATCTCGAGGCGTCGAAGCTGGTGATCGGACTTTTATTTATTCCTTCATATTCCTTTTCTCGGGGGGCGTGCTCCGAGATATTCGCGGTAGATTCGTGCACACGGGACGTGGCTGCCCCTAAGAAAGCAGGTCTGAGTGCATGTTGGCGCGGCGGGGACGTAACCGCGGGGGCCTTTGCTCGGGGTGTATGCCGTTGAGGGCGCTGATCCGGGTGCGCGCAGGGGCAATGACTCCCATTCTCGGACGGGTGAAACGGCGTCCTGGGCATGGTTTCGAGGACAAGTAACGACGGAGAGTGATGGAGGGGGGTTGCATAACGACGTGACTGTCAATTTCCGCCAGGCCGAGTCCGTGGTCACCGACGATCACGGATGAAGGTATCTCCGGGGTGAGGCGGGACCGGTGTCACGTGACATTCCAGGTACCGGCAACAAGGTTAGGGTTTGAAATAAAATCGGGTCGTTTTGTGTCTGTCGGGGCTCGATCCGAATGGGACATCATCAATCATCATGCCAGACGACTCCACCGCACAACCCGACCCCGCCCCC
>JBBPKE010000123.1:20146-38203 GCA_038089095.1 Tylopilus orsonianus | reverse complement strand
GAGCAAGTGGAATGAAAGTGTAACTGTGTGGGAGTCATTGCCGAAAAAGGAAATAAGTGTACTCTGAAGTGTAAATCGTAACACAGACCTACTGCCTCATGGCCAATGCTAGCAGCCTCTCACATATAGTACTCTGACTAATGGGTCCACAAATACTCAGCAGTGCCAGCTGTTGCCGGTGGTGGTAGCGACTGCTACATAAGTCCACTATTGGGTGGCATTTAGGTGGTTATGCTGCATATGGCCAACCTTACAGCCTGTTCATAATACTATAGGTAATTGGGTACTATATATATGTACAGGTACTGAGCATGAACCACCTTAGGGACAGTCTGCCAGACTATATATAGTAACTACCTGTACAGACCCACTATTATGCATTCAACTCTAGTGAACTATCCCATAATAGTGCTTACATGGGCCCTGTGACTACTCTGTGAGTATGGCTGTTGCTGTGGTTGTATAGCAACTGCTACAAAGGGCTTTAGAAGTCAAAGCATGCACAGCACAGAAATTAAAAGAAAGCCTCATGGCCACATATCTTCTTTTGATTAAATTAAAGGTACACTAAGTCTAAGCAATGTCTCAGCTCAAGAACTTAATCATTTATGCATATGATAGATCAGATGTGAAGTGATCATGTGATCACAGAATTCACTTCAAAGCCTAGTATATGATAGGCTACTAGCATTAGTTACAAGGTAGTAGGTCTGTACAGGTAGTTACTACATATAGTCTAGGCTGGCCAGCCCTAAACTGGTCCATGCACTGTGTAATGGACTAGCCATTAGGCAGGGTGTTGTATCACCTGCCACTCCTAATGCCTTGACTAGAGGACTTACAATGGAGCCACTACTATGTGCAGTACTAGATCTGAAGACCCAATATACTAGACTAGGGAGTCTAGCAGGGCAGTAGCAGGGCTTATATACTATAGGAGTATAAGCACAGACCAAGTGGTACTGCCCTATACTAGGAAACTACCTGTCTATACCTACTATCATGAGACCAACTGCATTGGCTCCTAAGTCACTACTCTGATGTAAGGCCCCATGACTACTCCATGAATATGGCCATTGCTGTGATTGTGTAGCAACTGCTACACTATGCCCTCCCTATAACCAGAGTCTCTATGGTCAAAAGAATATTAGCAGATATACTTGCAACCCATTGGTGAACTGGTTGGCTTAGGCTCTAGGCCTCCAACTACTTTCTGTCTTCATTGGCATCTATTTTCTCCATCCTGGGCAGACTAGGCACTAGTGATTTCTTTGTCATTATCCTGTACTCTTGGAATGGGCTAATGTCTTTTTTATACATCCTCTATCTTTTGCTTAGGCAGTGCTTCACTGGCTGCAGCTATTTCATGACTTATGTAGCCACCTACTACTAAGTAGTCTATCAGGATTGTACTTTTTATGGTAAATATAAATTAAGGCTAAAAGACTGGTATTATGTGAGACACACTGGTATGCTTCTATGTAATTTGAGCATATACAGCACCATTACTGTAGCAGTCACTATCACCACCAGCAATAGCTGGCACCACTGAGTAGTTGCAGACCCTTAGTCAACAGCTTATATGTGAGAGGCTGCTAGCATCGGCCATGAGGCAGTAGGTCTGTACAGGTAGTTACTACATATAGTCTAGGCTGGCCAGCCCTAAGCTGGTCCATGCACAGTACCTATATGTATATATAGACTGAATAGCCCATAGCAGACTCTCCAGTCTGCTATACTGGGTTTGTTCCTAGTAGAGTGCACTCTAGTGGCCCAGTAGTAAGCCCTCTAGTGAGGCATCCAAGTGGCTATTGATGCATATGCACAGCCATAATGGTTCATCCATTACAATTACCATATTATAGGCTGTTACAGACAAGCCATAAGGTTGGCTGTATGCAGCACAACCACCTAAGATACTATCCAATAGTGGACTTATGCTCAGGCCATCACCAGTGAGTACTAGGATGGTACAATCCCAATATGCTGAACTGGGGTTCAATGGGACTATTGCAGCTACTATATATACCTGTCAGCTCTATGCACAGACCAGGTAGTGCCTATGTACCTTTATCTATATATGGGCACTAAGCCCCTATCATTATCAGGTCCATTTGATGCTTGCATATCTATATGTAATAGTCCAGTAGTCAGCTCCATGACTACTCAGTGATGCCAGCCATTGCTGACTCTGTGTAGCAACTGCTACACAGGCACTAGAATGTCCACTGACTGTGCACTCTCTTGAGCAGCTGGATCATTAAAGGCAGTCTAGTATAATGTAATGGACTAGCTGTTAGACAGGGCATTGCATCACCTGCCACTTCTAATGTCTTGACTAAAGGACTTACAATGAAGCCACTACTATGCACAGTACTAGATCTGAAGACCCAATATACTAGACTTGGAAGTCTAGCAGGGCTTATATACTACAGGAGTGTGAGCATGGACCAAGCAGTGCTGCCCTATACTAGGAAACTACCTATCTACATCTACTACCATGAGGCCAACTGTATCAGCTTCTGAGTCACTACTCTGATATAAGGCCCTGCAACTACTCTGAACATGGCCATTGCCATGGTTGTGTAGCAACTGCTACACACTGTACCTGTATATATATATAGGCCTAATTGCCCATAGCAGACTCTCCAGTCTGCTATACTGGGTTCTTTTCTAATAGAGCATACTTTAGTGGCCCAGTAGTAAGTCCTCTAGTAAGGTATAGCCAGGTGGCTGTTGATGCATATGCATAGCCATAATGATCTAGTCATTACAATGGCATGATATATATATTATATGCCACTTGGCTATGCCTCCTAGAGGACTTACTATAGTGGACAAGCTGCTAGGCTATGTATATAGTGCAACAACAACCACAATCCTGTGCCTCCCAATAGAGGACTTATTCTGGACTACCACTAGAGCCCCTTGTAGAGATATTGAGCTATAATCCTCAATAAGCTAGAACTGGAGTTCTAGCTAAGGCATTAGTAGGCCTTATATACTTACAGACTATGCATACAGACCAGGCTGAAGCAGACAAGCCACTAGGCCATGCATATGCATCAATGGCCATATCTTGCCACCAATGTGGACTTATGTTGGCGCTCACTATCTGTGAGTACTAGACATAAAGTCTAATATCCAAAGCTGGGGCTTTGGAGAACCAATTGCATAACCTTATATACTATAGGACATTGTGCACAGACCATGCTATGCCTGGCTATATATGATATCTGCCTGCATAGACTTGTTGCTATCATCATGTATCTTTACATAAAAGTCCTCATGTAAGCCCTTTTAGAACTCCATGAATACTCTGCAAGTATGGCTGTTGCTATGGTATAGCAGTGTCTGCTACACAGGCTGTGCTCTATCTACTATGGTAACTATGTGAGTAGGCATATCAAGAGTATAACTATATATAGCAGGTCTGATGCAAGGGCAGTGAACTATTATGTTATGCCCTTTGACTAATGATATGATGGCATTGATCTTATTACTAAGTCCATTGTAATATCAGAGCATTTAGGCTGCTTTAGACCCTTTCTATTTCAGATATATCACTTAGTCAGTGATAACCCTTAGCTAACCCCTTAGCTATCTTGTCATACTTTCCCACAGGGTTAGCTATGCCCATATCAGGATACTAGGTTTATATAGCATTTGCTACACTTACTACTGGGCCACTAGAATATGCTCTACTAGGGGAAAATCCAGTATAGCAGACTGAAGGGTCTGCTATGAGACATTTGGTCTATATATATGTACAGACACTATGCACAGACCAGCTTAGAGCTGGCTGGCCTAGACTATATGTAATAACTACCTGTACAGACCTACTATCTTGTGGTCTGTTCTATTGGTGAAGCCAATAGCCCTCACTATACAGTGAAGAGCCTAGGCCACCCCTAATCCTGACTTAAGAGCTAAGAATTGGGCTGGAATGCCACAAAGACTAAACTGGAGTCTTTGAATATCAATTAACAGATCTTATATATGTTACAGGAATGTGCACAGACCACCTAAGGGCAGGCACAAGAATACTACTAACTATTCTATATAGATATAGTAAGAGAGCATTCCAGAATATTCTAGCCTACTGTGAAACAGTAATTAAATACATGAGTTTGTCTAGAGTGACCTAGACTGATGATGTCATATGATGTCATAGCACAGCCACAACACTGCCTTTGATTATGTAAGAGGCACAGCCTCATCATGTAACTATAGATCACATGATACAGCATAGCCATAGGTCATGTGACTTGCAAAAGTAATACCAACTAAGTCCAGCAAAATAGGCATTTTCAACAATTGGACTGTTCTGTAATACATGCTTACTCAGGTCCATGACTACTCAGCAGCATCAGCCATTGCCAATGGTATGTAGCAACTGCTACATTCAATTCTAGAAAAAAGTGACATGGGTGATTTATTTAGTAGAAAATAATTTTATGATGGTAGTATTGGAAAGAAAAGTGATATATTGATTTATTTACACTATTAGAGACTTCCTATACATGACATGACCAATAATCTGCATAGAAATATGTCAAAACATCTCAATTTTACATACTTCTATGTTAGCAACAAAACTGTTGCAATGAGTAGCCCTGATTAATTGGAGTATATCTCATGAGTGTGTGAATTTCATCACATGACATAGGGGAATGAAATGTAGCCAAGAGTGACTACTATATTCGGTCCCACTAATGATAAGCGAAACTCCCACGTATAAGCGTGATATACTTCACACACTAGAGTGACATCAAACATTGCAACTGAAGTGGGCAAGCCGCTTAGGCTGGGCATGTGCATCACCAGCCACCCTTGTGCCACCTTAGTGGGCTTATGTCTGGGCCATCATCCTGTGGAATACTAGACTTGGAGTCCAATATTCTGAGCTGAGGCTCAGTGGACCTATTGCAGTACCTTATATACTACAGGAGTGTGTGCACAGACCAACCAGTGCCACCCTATCTAGGTAACTGCCTGTGTAGACTAGGTCCTATCAAGTCATATCTTTATGTAAGAACTACCTCGTAAGCTCCATGACACCTCTGCAATGCCAGCCATTGCCGAACATATCAGTGTACACTATAGCAACAGTTTTGTTGCTCACTGTATATAGGACACTATCCATTGTGTATTCTCTTATTGTTCCTTCTCCCTTCTTTGCTCTTCTCTCTTTAATAGTACATCCATTCACATTCTGTTCTGATCCAAACCTCGAGTATTTCACTCCTTTCTGGGCAACCTCTATAATTTTGCTGTTTTCTGAACTTCTATTGCTGGGCCAAGAATGATCCAATAACAGAGTATATTGCAAGCTAGGAAAAATCCATAAAATAGTTATAATGTTGACCTATCGAGTAATTAAGGCTATTGAAGCATCCAGCAGCATAGTTACAGTGTCAAAAGATGAAAACCGAGAGAATTAGAATCAATTAAGTGGGAACCAATGTGTGAAGAAATTTGGAAATATCGGAAGAAAGCGAGACTAGAAAGAGTCTAGCTGCTATCCGTTAGTAAGCAAGATAATTTCGGTTTTCATGTCTCCATATTCGTACCGTTCCGGTCCATCTGCTATGGCTATCCCATCTAGTACCACGCGCCGCACTCGCGATCGCAGTCGAGGATATTACTCAAGCAATGTCTCCGTAAAAGATCCCGCGGCCATTGGTACCAATGTAAACGCTATTTATGGAGATAGGCAGGTTAAGACATACCATGGGCAATAGACAAAGTAGTGACACTCACCGACCATAGATACGTGGGTCACCGCTTACCACGTTTCCTGCGGCACTCGCAAAGCCATGCGCTGCGTCGTTGATCTGGACCCAAGATGAGCCAGCATTATCACTTCGATAGTATCCGACAGTTCCATCCAGGTTTGCCGCGGCGAATAGGGCAGGGTATCCACCCTTGGTTGCCGGCGCACCCAAGCCAATTCCCCAGGCTTGTGTAACACCAGATATAGCATTGAATGACTTGAGCGAATGGGTCAAGTAGAAAAGGCCCTTATCTGTAGATACCCACACGTCCCCAGTCGCGCCGGGGTTTACGGCGATCTCAAACGGTGCCGTGGATGCGCTGAGGGTCTGACTGGCGGTGAATGTAACACCTCCATCCGTGGATACGTAAAACGTCGGACCAGATGCCGCATAAAAAACTGTGTTGTTTATCTTGTCCGAAGCAATGACAGCACCTGATGGAAGGCTGGTTACGGATTTGAACGTGGCTTGGTTGGTTGATACCAAAACACCACTACTGGAAGTAGACCATAGGACAGTGTCCCCGTTTGCCGAGAGGGCAACCGTTCCTCCACTCAATCCAGCTGCCCCTGCGTTGGGTGTCCTGAATAGAATGAGAATGTCATCTGGAAACCAATGGCACTCTCCCTACCATGTGATACCACCATTCGTGGATAGCTCGCACTGCATGCCGGAAGATGATATTCCAACACGAACAATGTAGGACGGATCATTCCCCGCGAAATCGAGGTCTAGGGTAGTCGTCCAGTTCCGGTTCGTATATGATGCCATAGGGGGAGTATCCAAGCTGGAGTGGATGAAACCTAGAAAAATGTCAACGCGCGGACCCATACACATTGAGAGTCGTGGACAATACCTTCAATGTCTCTGACACCAGAGAGCAGGTGGGCTCCCGTTGGAGGTGAAATCAAACTAACAACAGCGGTTTCCTCGATGCCATCTGCTAATGACTCGATGGTCACATTATGGTTCGTATCCCATTTTGTCAGGTCATAACCTCCGTAAACCGTCATTCCAGTCCCATAGAGCCAGTGATCGGAGTTGAAGGGGTCGATACTAAGACCTATATCAGATAATAATGAATGTTTACTACTTCCGTTCCCTGAAAAAACTCACCCTCCATCATCCACCCAACTTGTAAGGTCCCTGGGGCGGTAATTGTATAGTCGGGTCCAATCCAAGGCGCCGAGGAGTCACTATAGCTATACCACTTCGCAAGCTGTGTAGTAGCGGTCGTGGTCCAGATAGGGCTCCATGTCTTACCACTATCGGTTGACCTGAATATCTGGCCATCTGGGTACCAGGAATTAAGCGTCGCCACCATAATTGTTCCCGGTCGTTGCAAGTCTACTGCAAAGCCGCCGAACCCAAATGTCAGCGAACTGCCTGACACTGGCGTGATATTCGTCCAAACTCCAGATGTGATGTCATACTTCCAGACCGCGCCAGAAGTGCCGTCATAGGGACCGGATCCATTCGACTCTGAGATATAAAGGACCTTCTCAGCAGGGGAGATAATTCCTTTGTGGGGAAGATATGTGCTGTTCTGACCGGGAACGGCTTTCCCTAATTTCGATCTTTAATTAGTATTTATATGAGCCGTCTCAATAACCACCTCACAAGTTACTCCAGCGTCCTCTGTCATGAAAATATTATCGGACCCTTCGTTTGCAACACCGACGAATATACGAGGGGTGGGTAACCCCTTCGTGCCTGAAGCACTGTCAAACGTGACGAACGCAAGACCCGTCAGGTCACTTGTAAGTCCAGTGGTGTCACTGGGGTTAGGTGCGTATGTACCTCAAGAAACTGATATCAATATGGATAGCTAAGACGACTGATCGACTTACCGACACTCGGAAAGCTAGTCACGTTAGTCCATGTTGCTCCATAATTGGTAGACTTCCATAACCCATGCCCACTACGAGCACCAAAGTATAGGATGTTGTTGCTGTTGGGGTCTACAGCCAAACGCTATCCAGTGTCACGAGTGTAAGTGTGTGCACGTGCTTGAAAAAAAAAAAAAAAGAAGAATACCTCGCCCCTGTTTGCTCATAAGCAACTAGCGTCAATACGAAGAGCCATGACTCACATTCCGCGGGAGGGCATGTTTCCCCCTACTTTGAAAGGTAATTGAGACGAAGACCATGTAGATCCGTAGTCAGTGGAGATGAGAAGTGTCCCGTTATTCGGATCATACGAGTTGGTGTACATCCCAGCTGCCTGTCAGAGTACGCAATGTACATAGATCCGAGGTTTGGGTAAAAACATCACTCACGAGATATAGACGGCCTGGGTCGACTGGATCGGTGGCGAGCGCATCACAGCCCCAGTAGTCCCACCGCGCATTGTCAACCCAGTCCAGAAGTGGGGTCCACGATCCGTTTGAGTTCATGCGATATGCTCCGCCCATGTCCGTACGCGCATACACGAGTCCTTGCTGAGCCGAGTTGAAAACGATGTCAGGAACAAAGCCGCCACCGCCCCCTATCTTGACATTCTTCCAAAGATACGACTGGGAGGCGGCACTGGCAAATGGCACGAGAGCCAACGATGCCAACAAGCTACGCATTTCGTGTGGTCGAGCATCTCTGGAAAAAAAACATAAGAATATATATAAGAACGAGACCTGTCCCCAAACTTTTGCTGTAGCTCGAAGCACCAGCGCGCGTGACCTGCCCATGATCTAGGGAGCAGCCATATGACCATCAAATATCAGCTCGATGACGACCATAACGTGAAGGCACTGTCCTTACCTTCCAAACCTCAAGGGTACTAGACCCGCTGACCAGTTCGTCTGACCATGACCTCATAAACGGACCGGTCATCGGATTAGGCACTTTCTTCTCGGGAGTAATTGCAGTGCCTAAAACTAAAAGTATCAATGAGTATATGAGATGCGACCTCCCGGAGGCATAGGAGGAATAGCAGCCTTTTGAGTCTATTGTATCGTATCACTGGGCATCGCTGAGTAAATCAACATTCTGAACGCCCTGGATCAGGTGTACGCACCAGGAGTGAAGAAGAAAAAATGCTGAAAGCCATGTCAAGGAGCAGGTGCAGTGCACGCTACTGGGGGCGCGACTCGGAGCACATAGTGCCTAGGCGTGCCCCGTGGGGATGAACACGCCAACATTCGACGTGCTAAAGGCGGAGCATATAACATGCGCGTTGCCACAGACAACATGTCGTGTCATGCGGGGGGACTAGTGAGTTGAGACCATTGGCAATGAATCAAAGTTTGCGGAGCAGTGGAAAAGATGTGACACAACCCATGACAGATCACGCGAAAGACGCGAGTATTACAGACACATCCCGAGTCGGTGGCATCGTCGTAGCAATTTAGACGTAGGATAAGTAGATCAGCATACCGAGCCATAGTAATTTGGCAGAGGATATCAGGCCAGTTATCCCGGAAAGCTATCATACATTGCAGCCCAAGTGACACGCAAACTGAGCTTTACCAGCTACACAGTCCGTTGGTTGCAATGGGCCGAGGCCAAAGGTTGATCCGATGTTGCGGAATGAGAACTCATGGAACAAGCAAGGTACGATGATATGAAACACTTGACAGGTTAATCTCAGATATATAAAGATCCATGGTCGACTGACCTAAGTCACTATTCACGTGCATTGACTGACAATCACATAGTGCACTGGCGAAATATCAGAACATTTGGAAACATATATGAGAGATGCTGATTGGCAGCTCCGCGGGGGAGTGCAGTATTAGGAATGACATCAATCCGCCAAAGCAAGAACAACACGGTACATGATCGTCTACTCTTCCTTCTTAGCGCCAACCTTCTTTTCTGCCTCTGCAATGGATGCAGCATCGGTTTGCGGCCCAGCAGCAGCTATAATACAAACATTTTAGAAGCGCGCATGTCGCAAGAAACTGACGGACGTACGACCAAACAGCGAAGCAGCCTTGAAAGGTCGTTTAAGGTCACCCTCAGCCGGTTTCCCGAACACGTGAATAGCGATGACCTTCGCATCATACAGGTTCTTTAGACCCATGAGGGCTTGTATAAAGAGGGGCTGAGTATACTTCATATACAGATGGAAGAAGGCCATCATAGCTATCCCGAAATATGCACCACGCAACTGGAACGAATGGGATCAGTCCAAGGCAGAGTTCAAACAAGCGGCACATATACAAGTTTTGAGACCTCGGAAAGATCATAGTCTTTTACGGTGGTAGTGACGAGTCCTCCCGAGTCAGACGACTAAAGAGCAGTGAGAAAAAAAGTACGGAGAAATTTCTCGGTGGCTGACCAGTGGATTGGGGCTATCAACTAGGGAAGAAACCTGAGGAGACTTTGTTGGAAAGAGCACGTTACTCACCATATTTGATGACAGTCTGGTCATTCTTTTGCTTAACCTAAGGATGATGTGTTTCGTCAGATCCGAAGATTCGGAAGAAAAACCACGAGAGAATAACCTTGTAAGAGACAAAGAAATATGTTCCAACAATGATGAGCTGGCTAAGAACGTAGCCTACTCTGACATAGTTCAGAACAACCGGGTCGTCGAACGGGATCTTGCGGGCAACTGACGAAAAGGAAACTAAACCGAGCATTCGTAAAGAACAGAAGACCACAAACCCTGCATGGCCCCAAGGGAAATCATGATGTTCTGCACGCCGGCGTTCATGTTGGCGACGAGTCTGACGGAGGATGATGGAAAATACGCTCACAGCCGCAGTACGTGTCAGTCCTTGGCTGTATAGTCACGTGATATCATTGTGACTTGTCACAGTCTTATGACGTCGGCATGCGCGGTTGGGCTAGGTTTGGTGAGGAACGATGAACTACAACGAAACAGCGTCTATATCCCGCGCGACATCCATTTCACGCGCATCCAAACATGGGAGTACATTATCCCGTTCGCAGTCTCTCATCAAGAGAAATGTAGCTCCACAAGACCTCAAACCCTCCGACGTCCTCATCGAGCGTTTCGTTGCTTGGAAAGCCATCGTAAAGCAGCTCATTGCCTACTTTGAGGGTCTCGCGGACATTCAGAACAACATTGCACGCGAATACACCAAACTCAGAGCCGTCATACAAGTACCTTTCAGGGCTGGAAACCAGTTTCTTGGAGAGGGGGGTCTACAGGCACGTGCCACTCCATTCTACGCGATGACTCAGGCTGACGTGCGATGTAGGATGTATTTTATAGCATCAGAGACAAGACCAGGGTTATTGCTGACCAGCATGCCAACCTTGGACGTACAATCGACAGCTCGATTGTACAGCACCTTCAGAAGCTTAGAGCAGAGATTAAAGCCCACATCAAGGTAAAGCCTCAGCCGCTCCTTGTTTTTGTTATTGAATCTCTACAGAACGTTCAAAACGACACCGGCAAGCTCGCTACCAGCGTCGCTAGAGAGCGTGAGCTCTCCGCTAAAATGATTGGAGAACTCGCTACCAGTATAAGCATCTTCAAGAACACACCGATGAGCATCACCGCAAAGTCGGACCCGTATGTGTTTTCCCTTCTTGTCTTATGATATGTATTTGATCCTTGTCAGCTTTGTCACAAATGTAGCCGTAGCTCGTCAGCTTCAGAAACAGGTACACGAAGAAAATGCCCTCCAAAAGTCTATAATCATCATGCAGCAGAATTCTGCTCATTTTGAAGAAGGTATTGTTCGTGCCATCCAGTCTGCCTGGCAGACCTACGACGAGTGGCACTCTCGCATGTCAGCCTCCGTGCAAGACACTTGGCGCGTCCTTGGGGAAGCCATGTCTTCTCTCTTCCCGGATCGAGAATGGATATCTTTCTCTGCCCGTTCAGATCATCTCCTCGATCCAGAGACACCCCTAAGGAACCCAGAGACAATCATTTATCCCTCCAAGGACGATCCAAGCGTCATCGCCGTACATACAGGCTTGCTCGAGCGCAAGAAACGGTTCACACGAACCTACCGCGAGGCGTATTATGTCCTTACTCCCGCAGGCTTTCTCCACGAATACGCATCCTCTGATCCGGAACACATTGGAAGCCACCTCCCTGTCTTCTCTCTCTTTCTCCCCGTCTGCACGCTTGGTCCGCCTTCCTCTTCCTCCTCTAGATCTCACAAGTTCCTTATCGAAGGAAGGAAAGATGGCACTGGGGTTCATACCGGAAGCCTCAAATTAATTGCGACCGGTCAGCATGCGTGGACGTTCAGAACGCGAAGCCGTGAGGACATGATGGAATGGTGGAATGATATCAGGATGCTCTGTGCGAGATACCTCGTCGCAAGCGAACAGATGGATCGTGGCGGGCCAGTTCAAGCGGCCGTACGTTCTGTTGGCTACGTCAGCGACGAAGAGGAAGAGGGTGATGACGAGGGTTCGAGCATCGAAGAGGAACCAGACGATGAAGAGGATGGAGATATTTACCAGGATGCTATGGTTGATGAAGAAGGAGAATCACCCTCGTACTCGCATCCAGTAAAGAATTCGGGACTGATGGTTGGGAGGAATGGACACACGGTGAGCCACGAATCTTCTTTTGGACATCCATTTTGCTAATTGTTTACTTTTGCCACTGATCCACCATTTTTACCCTGCTCAGCTAGACAAGAAATTCCCATCAGTGAACCGTGAAGTGAACCGTGATTACGAGCATCATCATGAGGGTCTAAACGGACAAGTAAACGGGCATCGAAGAGCAAGTCAGCGCCAGCTTGAGAAAGCACCAGAGGGTCGGCGTCCACACTCAGTGGACCACAGGTCGTATGTAGACTCGAAGGCCCGGTCCGTCAGAGGCGTTCCACATACCGAGTATGATGGCGAGCAAAGCGCGGAGGGTCACGCTGAGGAATCTTTGAGTGCACCTGGGCCTGCACCCACCGAAAGTAAGTTTGCGGATGATCGATGATCTACCAGCGTGTCTGGCAGGTTGTATATTTATTAGATCCGGTGCTTTCCCTGCTTTTTGCTGCTGACCTTGCGATGTTACATTGTTAGCTTTTCACTTCCATAATGGCTTGGTTTGCAATCTTAATTGCAAGCATCTACACGGACCTACACACGAATTCCTAGCATATTCTTTGAATATAGATTACCCGTCTAGTGATCTCAGTCCATCTGATCATTCGTAAACGGTGATGACTCGAAAATGGCTGCAGATGTGAAGACCTCTTCACATCCCTCGTCCTGGGTGTTCTTGTAAGGGTAAACCCATTAGCTCCCACTGGCAAACAGTCACGTGTCGTGTACTATATAACCCCGTCGCTCATCGTAGATATAGCAGAGTCGCATTTATACCCGTACCTCGTAGTCACCCTTACAGATCTTGTTCCAGTTCGTTGCCCGCTCGCTCGCTTAGTGTCCCACAGTTGGCCACGGTCACTGAACAGCAAATTAGCGACTTGTTTGAATCAATACCATCCAGCTGCATCTGCCATGTCACAGCGATCGCAAGGACTTTATCTTCTTTTTAAGAGTGATAATGCCCGGGCGAAAAGATACTTAATGTGGGGAAGATGATGCTTCAATTCATAACTTACCAACAAACCGATGGTTCAAATCAAGTTCAAATGAAAACGTTCCAGCAATGAGTAATGTAAACCGGCGTCAAGAACAGCGAGTCCACCAGGCTGACTCGGAAGCGCTGGGAAGGTCGGAATGCAAGGGTCAACCGGTCACTGATAGCCCACCAGGGTCCCATTGGCACAGTGCCAGGGGCTGGGGATGAACAACCCGCGAGGTATTAGTACTTCAGTCACGGCCGGTTGGTGATCAAACAATATATCCTCGATTTAAGAAGTAAACGGGCCGTTACTAGTACGATGCCCCGAGTTCACATGAAATACTATGCCATCCTGTATTTTTCATCCTGTCAAGATGAGACATGTTTCCAAATTTCGGTAAAGTCATGTCCCACGGTGATTATGGGCATCCTCGTGCTTGACTTGCCAACGCTGTCCTTCTCTACTGAGTTGTTTTGACTGGCTGACCTGCTGGTTGACTGGGTCCGGCCACTGATCGACTGACAGCGATGACGAGCCGGCCAATGTCGCCAGCAGAACCCCCCAAGAAACACCCACCTCCCATCCAACCAAATGCCCACCCGTACGCAATTAAGACCACATCCTCGGCGTTGCTGTCCCGGTCGAACTCCTCGCCACACTCTGTCCACCATGCCAGACACCATTATATCCCATTATCGTCTTCCCGGGTATCGACAGGAACAAGGTTGCGGCATCGCCATACCTCATCATTGCCGTCAGTCGAGGGACAAGTATACGATGGATTGTGCAGTGTCCCCGCCCCGTTGCCTGCCCCACCGCAAACCGCTCCTGCCTTGCCAGACAGCGCATCGGTGCCACTGAAGCGTCTCGCGGGTGAGCCAAAGCTTACACACCGAGTGCGGAGGGCAGAGACAATGCCGAGCAATTCCACCAAGGCTATCACGGACCATTACAGCTACGATCGCAAACTCGTGCATACTCACGAACGCGAGTCCGGGAAACAGCTACACTCTCTCTTGCCCCCAAACCCCAAACAATGGAACACGAATGAACTCACGACCTATCTGGAGATGTTTCTTAGGTCGGGCAATGCTGACAGGGACAAACCTGACCCTCAGACTAGCCTCGTGGGCATAGTCGAGTATGTCCGCACACGGGGTCTCACAGGCCGCGAGCTGCTGCGGCTCACAGATGCGGACCTGGCTAGGTATGTTGCTCGTCTTGTCGTTGCGTAGCCTTCTTTGCTAAATATCTCCGCACGTGTACAGAACATGCCTTTCTGATGTACAGTGCGCTCAGCTTCTGGAATGCTCGCGTATCCTCCGTGCTGATGTTCTTCGTGGGCGCATATGTGTCGATTCGTATCACTCCCAAGAAGTCTCCGACAACTCGAATGATATCTATCACCGGTCTATGCGCTCTTCCACATCATTCCATAGCGTCCGTGCTGCTTCCGCGTCTGCTGACGATCTCCATCTACTTCTTGACGATATCAACGACGATGGGGCTGGTTTCCCACTCTCCCCGGCCATGACTCTGCATCGCTCTAACTCAGTCTCGGATACGTCTGCAGAGAGGTACAGGGATCTCGCACGAATGCGCTTGCGTCGCCGAGGCAAGGTTAGGGGTCTCGTCGAGACCTGGGAATGTGCTAGTGCAAGCGGGAGCGAACGTTCCACTAGTGGGGCCGAGTCTGAAGGCGAAACTGATCCAGAATTACGGTCCGCATTGGACACCAAGCATTCTCCAGAGTCCCCGTCTGACCTGTCCTTCGCTCCACATGACGAGCCACTGCATGTTCCACCAATCACTGCTCCCACAGCTGCCCTCCAGGGAGCCTCTTTGCTGACTCCACCTCCTCCGTATACCCATAAGTGTCCTGCACCCAGAGTCATGGGAGATGAAGAAGAGGAGCCTAGCATGGAAGAGCTATTGGCATCGTCTTCGAGTATGCCACTGACGGGTGCTCGTGCATGGGAGGCCGACATCGGCTTGGGGGAAACAGTAAAACGCATTCCTGCTTGCGCAAGTCCTGATGCGGGCGATACTGTTCCTTCTATTATGGAGTCAGACACATCTTTGCTTCCGAAGGACTATTACCAGCAAACTAGGGGCAACCCCGTTCTGTCAAGGGGACCAGGTGTGCGGCAAAGTACCGAAAGCAGAGGGAAGAACGCTAAGACTCAAAAGCGAGTCGTCACTGCCATCTTTACTGGTCCCTCAGCCGATGTAGCTCATTCAGTGAGCCTTCACGATTACACGGGTGACGCGAATGCCGTTGTTCGTAGGGATGCCGCAGCAAATTCCGATCTGCAGAATGATACGGATGGTGCACTTCGAATGCTTGAAGAGTCTATTTCAGTGACGCGTGCGCAGATGGACGCGTTTAGGCTGCGGCTGGAGGAAGTCGAAGCTGATACTGCCAGACAGGAGGCGATACTGATGCAAGCCCAATCCTCTGATTCTTGTCATATTTCTGAATTTGAATTAAGACAACGGCGATCGGAGATGAAAAGCCAAGCAGGGGTGGAAACACCGGAGTCACCCAGGGACGAAACGCTTGTTGGGAATGCGAGCAGCAGCGATATGCTTGAAAGTTGGGAAACCATGTCTCTGGCCGACATCGCACGTGCACTTGTTGCAAAAGCTATGGGATGGGTATTCCCATATGGACACCTGGGCGCACGTATACCTCGGAATCACAGAGTGTTTCGGCCCTGCAGTGGCTCCCGTCCGGAGGCGAATGACGAGCACAGTCCGATGGAAAGAAATAACCGCCTGTCTCTAGCACGCACGTCATGCAGCATCATTTTGGTCTCGTTTGCCCTCTGTGCTGCAGTGCTTCGGAGGATGGGACTTGGGGGGTGGGTCCGCCGACCATAATGGTGAGTGGGCATGACTGATGGCGGTGATGGCAAACATGTACTATTATGCTTTTATTGTTTTCCTCAGTGTCTGATACCCTATTAACCTTCTTGTGTTCTCTGATAAGGATTACTGCTCTGGTTTACCTTGATTTATTGAGCCCTGCGTTTTGCTTGTCTCTCTGTTGCTTGGTGAAACCTAATATCCTTGCTTGAAGTATTACTGGATAGCGACTTCACTGTCACGCCCTTTAGCTTTACGGCCGTATGATTCTCATGACTTGCTTATGATCTTATAAATGGCCACGATTTTGTTTGCATTTTGATACGCGTTTGCTCTGCCCGGTCACCGACTCATAACGTTGAAGTGAACTAACGAAAGTTGCATACTATACTGCGAAGTTACCAGCCAGCGTCTAAAAGCACACGGCCATCGGTTGACTCCGACCTGCCCACGCACACTGGCTGCGTGTCCGTCCCTGCAACCTCAGGCCTCAGGTCCCAGCCTCGTGTTGACCACCGTCTCTCACCAGGTGAAATCAAAATCTTTTTAGAGTTTGTTTCGAGCATCACGGTGACCATAACGGCAAGGTCACTTCCACGGTGGGCTTGCAGCGCCAAGGAAGTACTAGTGAGTTTATCGACGATCGTTCATGTATCAAACTGTGAGAGAGCTGGTCACTCGTGGTGCCATAGTCTGAATATTGAATCACCGTGCTAAGGGATTACACCGTCACAATAGTAGTACTTGAGACGGAAATTAGCTTGTTCGAACTTTCCCAAGCTGATGGAACCTGAAAACCGTCCCTGTGGGTTCTTGAACGTGTTCAGGTATGGTGCGGCCTGACTGATTGCTGTATACAGAGGCCTACGGTATCATGGCATGGGCTACCGATATACACTTTATTGGATTGTCCTCTCGCCTTGTACAAGTCCATGCAGGAGGTGGTCTGCAAACAACGTACTACCCATAGCTGGTTCTTTTCAGGCCCACTGCTACTTGGCTAATTCGCCGTTTCTGGGGTTTCACGTGCCACATTTATGCTGCCGCTTTACGCCCCTTCATCTGTGCTAGAACTTAATAAGGTGTGCTGCGCTCAGATTCCCCAGCAGATTTGCCACTTTAGGCACCATATCTCGGCTATGGAAACTAACTGATTCGTCCCTTGTTATGGAGCTTTGTGATAAAAGAACGAAGCTGAGTACTGAGCTGCCTCGAGGGGTGACGAGGTACGTCAAACTATTACGTTCACCCTTATGGGGCGGCGTACAAATGCGCGTGGTGTTTTCGTATCTGTGACCGACCTTTTGCCGCAGACACCCTTTTTCCAATAGTTATTCAAGTTATTAAGGTCCAGGTGAGCACGGAGAGTACTGAAGGCTGTATCGTGCGTTGAACTCGCGTTCAGATGAGTCAAGACTGTCGTGACCTGTCCCCCTTTCCCGACTATTCGACTGGGATAGAGCTATGTGCTGTCCAGCAAGACATGCGTGCTCATCTCACGACGACCCAAATCTCCTCGATTTATAAAGCGCGTGGACGACCGATCGACATGCAGCTCTCGCCCATCTCGTTTCTCCCAAGCGAAATTCTCATCCATATATTCCATCATGGGCTCCACGACATCCCGGACTCCACTCATGCACTTCCCCTGCCCATTGGGGTAGCCGGCGTGTGTAGGAGCTGGCGTGCCACCGTGCTCCGTGCGCCTGAATTGTGGACGCGTCTCTTCGTGACTTCTGCGTCTCCAGTCGGCTACATACGGGCTTATCTGGAGAGGTCTGGAGGTTTCGAGATCGATGTCAGCTTCTGCCACTGGCCAATGCCAAAGCTGGGTGATCATGAGGCCTGCCCCAGCGAAGAATTTCTCAGGTCGAGCATTAGTGCGCTATGTCCCCACGCACATCGCCTGCGGAGTCTTTCTCTGTGGAGTGTATCAGATACGGTCAT
>JBBPKE010000123.1:9310-20048 GCA_038089095.1 Tylopilus orsonianus | reverse complement strand
TTTGTGCCGTCATGAAGGGTTTACTAAACTTGCGTGCACCTCGCTTGACGAATGTCTCTGTTAGAGCAAACCACACGGCGTACACTCATTATTATCAACTTCGTGATCTCTACTTGCTCCCCTTCCTCCGTGGTGGAGCACCATCGTTGACCCACCTCGATATCGACCACTTCCCTATCGAAACGTGTCGAATTAAATCCGACTGGCCGTTCGACGTACAGAACCTCACCTCACTGACATTACGAACTCAAGAATGCCCGACAGTAGGCTTCCTTCTTCCGTCCTATCTTATCGAGTTTCCCGCTCTTTGTGCGCTATTACGCTCGACGCCAAACTTGACTACTCTCGCCTTATATGGGCCGATCATCGAGCCCGACGAGGACTTTCCCCTGCGTCCACAGGGGGTGACACTCCCCTTGCTCAACACGCTCATTATCCACCGCCGCGACCCAGGGGTCCGATACCACTGTGAACTTCTCAGCGTTTTGACCCTGCCCGTCCTCACACGGCTCGAGATTCCATGGCACGACGACCTCACCGTTGAGCTTCCCTACGGCAATCGTGTCGCAGAGTACCTCCTGGACCGAGACGGGCAACCACGGTTCGCGAGCGTCAAGGCGCTCTACCTGCACGACAGCGCCGTCAATTGGCAGATGCCCACAAGGTCATTCATTCAGGCGTTTCCGAATGTAGAGGAGATCGTTCTTGGTGGGGGAGACGTGGCAAAGTTCGCAGCGACGCTGCGGGGGTTCGTACGTCCTCATGCTGTTCCCCTTGTGCGTTCTACGCGGGCGGGTCGCCGCGCGCCCCGGGGCGCGGTGTCGGAGGGCGTACTGGCGGACGGTGCATGGAAGAGAGTGAGGAGGGTTGTGTTGAAGGAGCCGGGAGCGGCGCAGTGGAAAGGATGGGTGAGGGGGCTTTGCAAGTGGCTCGCTGCGGAAGGGCACGCGGGGCGCGTACGCATAGAGGTACAAGGCATTTTACCGTGCAAGGACGAACCCAAAGACCAGATGGGGGCATTCAAACGAGGCCTGGATCGATTTCGGAGGCATGCAGAGGTGGTCGTGGTATAGGGACATACTCGATTCAATCGGCCGGGTGTACCATGGATCCCGGCGAATCCTATCGTATATGGGGTCTAGCGTTCGAGTCGCACCTACACATTCTCTGCTACTGTAAAGATAGACGCACCGCGTTGTAGAAAAAATAGCCTGAATTTCTGTATTATCATTCATACTCCACATCGAAAATCGGCTGTTGGGGTAGCGAAAAAGGTCGATGTATCGAGACATGTTCTCAGTTCAGCACATACACCAAGACATGTCCGATATTTCTGTCAACAGAGGGACACTGCGCATGACAGCTCCTTTCTCATTCCTCAAACACATCTATCTCTGGGTTGATTCATTGTGTTATCCATTTGAACCTTCGCATCCCACTTTTGAGCCAGTCTCTAATGTATTAAATAAACATATGTAGGGCTACAAACGTACCACACCGCGTATGCGAAAAGTATGATTGATAATATCACCTAGTTTAACTTAGCTGCCTCGTGCAAGGGGTGCTCCTCATCTAACTCGTAAACCTTGCCATCCGCGAATGGCCAATCGTTATATCCAGACGGTGTCAAGTTTCCCACTTGGTAAAACTTTGACCGATCCGTCCGAGTCAGGGGCAGATCCTTTTGCAACCGCACCGCCAGATCAGGCTGCCACGTGTCAGTAAATGAAACCAGTACAATCAATCGAGTAGGAACCCTCACGTTCGAAATGTACAGCCGCCCAAACGCAACAAGGCCTTCCTTGTATTCCGCCGTGCGCAGTGCTGTCTCTCGGGTATGTCCGCCAGCGGATATGAATACCCTCTCCTTGCCACCCTCACCCCCATTCCATATCTCTCGCAAAAAGTCATTGTTCGAGTCCGACTTCCCATCTACGTCTGAAGTTCCCGACACCCGAGGCTCAATCACATGCAGGTATGCCATCCTCGGGTGCTTATCCCGTAGCGCAGTGGCAAGGTATCCAAACGTCGCTCGAGGGTCCGCCATCCCCATTTCTGCAAAACATCCCATCAGCACACAACCACCGTGTATAAAACACCCCAGCCATCTCACCTGACGCAGTGCTCCATGGGCTGATCCGAACACCAACTCGGTCCTCACCGACCGCATCCGCAACAGCATCTACGATCTCCCGCGTAAATCGTGTCCGACCTTCCTCATCCCCACCCCACCTATCCGTCCGCTCGTTCGATACCGTCTGAAGGAACTGGTCCGGCAAGTAACCGTTTGCTGCATGTACTTCCACCCCATCGAATCCGGCAAGGTGCACTGCATTACTGGCCGCTTTGGCGTATGCAGCGATGTAATCTCTAATTTCGACATCGGTCAATGGACGAGGTGTCGTCGACTTGTTGCTCAACCGGACCGACGATGCAGATACGTATGGCGACGGCGGATCCTGATTTTCGAGGACTGCTGGATCCGCAGCCCGACCCAGTGCCCACAACTGAAGGTAGATGAACGATCCCTTGGCATGCACCGCATCCGTGACCTAACCCAATCACAGCAAACCAGTGAGCCAACGCTGAGACAGATCCGCTGCAACGTCATGCGCACCTTTTTCCAACCCTCGATTTGTGCGTCGGTGTAGATGCCCGGAACGTGGTTATATCCTCCTGCATGATGTGAGATGAACGTGGCCTCCGTGATAAGCAGAGTCCCAGGTGCAGATCCACGCTGAGAATAATACGATGCCTGCTGAGGTCCTGGCACATGAGATGCATGCGCTCGGAAACGCGTCAACGGTGCAAGAACGACACGATGCTGGAGCGTCATCCTGCCAACCTTGATGGGCTTGAAGAGCGCGGGTGTCTGCTGTGTAGAGGCCATGACAGTCATTAAAGGCGGTGCTGAATACCGGAACGTTGTTCGATGATGGAGTTGTATGGTGGCATCTTACTGGCACGATTTATAGTCGCGAGACGGGCGAGTTATCAGCAGGATTCGCAATGTTTGGTGAGCAAGCGCAAGCCTCGGAGAAGGATTTGTAAGGACACGTCGAATGCGTTAGTGCTTGGGAATAAGTCTGAACCGTGTGGTTAGTCAGACACCGGCAATTCGTCATCAGTCACTTATCATTTTCCGCTTTACGCCATCTCGTGGCATGATAATGAACATCATGGAATAGCCGGATACTCGTCTCACAGGATGCGGACGCGGGGGACATTACAGAATGCGGCCGGGGCATAAGCCCGTCTGATCGACCAGAAAGCTAGGACCGCTTCTAAATCGTTGGTGGTACCATACGGGCCAGGTTACATGTTCAAGGGGCAGCCCAACACCTAGACTAGGTTGGCTCATTTTTTTTAATGATGTAACTTGTATCAACTTTCAGTGTCTATAGGAATTCAGGATGTGCAGCAAAGGCTCCGCCTTCCTCTCTTTTCAACATCATATCTATGATGCATTTGCTAGTGATACTACTTCCCCTACCGCTCCCGTTTGTGGATCTGGACCAGATGCTGCCTCGATCTGTATCCTTATGACACATTTTCAAGTGTCCCTACATGAAGCCCTCAAAGGTTATCTACTCTGAATGAGAACTCAGCTAGACTATCTTCCGGGGGCAGGCCATCCGACCGTAAGTTGCTTTGCTCTTCGCAGTCTGGCAACGAAACCAAACCCACAGTGGTTCTCCCGGTCATAGTATTATTGTGACTTTGACCAAAGTTAATGACGCGCCTGGAATGTTGTGAGTGGAGCGCCAGTGAGCACACAGACCTGCCTTCTCCGGAGGTGTTCGTTGCACAAGTACTGTTTAGACATTGTAGGGGCTTCATCCTCGCAAGAGTGAAGGAGAGTATGATAGTCCGGTTTGGAACATGTGCTTCCGTCAGGGATGCGGAAACGATGCAATTTGTTTCTTTGAAGATGTCGCGTCCGTTTCCAGGTCTGTTTTTACCCACCCCGTCTCTTACTCTGTATCGCACTTTTCTATGTTTCACGACGCAATCATGCAGCTCCTGAAATGGAGACCAGAGACATTCCCACTCGAGGCATCGTTACGCAATGCTCTGAATGACGATTGTCCCATTGCATTCTATCATGCAGGTCTCTGTCCTTGAAACATCATAGTCTCAGAAGGGGGTAAACCCGGAGCGATAATGTGAATCTCCCTGCGCTCAGAGCCATGTAGGGTACATGTGCCCCGGCTTTTCGATTCCCTGTCCTTGACTTGTATGGCTGCTACCAATCTCCATTTTCTCAAACATTCTCGACGTCACTGGGTGGTATTCGTCTGTTTTGACAGTATCGTTAGCACCCGCTGCCATGTCATCACATACAGTATCGATGACGGATACAGTATATAAGAGAAAGCAGACTTTAGCATCACCAGAACTAGAACCTACACGGAGGGTCGTATGACACTTAATGTTGAGTTGACTGAGCAGCTCAACGCAATCCCGGTTGTCATCTGTGGTATCAATTGAGTCGGTAACAAAGTCCTGCCTGACTGTCGAACATGATGCCACATGGCTGTTCGAGATTGTTGTTGCTCTTGAGCAGCAAAGGATAGTTCCCTCTGGAACATACCAACAACTCGCGCACATTCCGCCACGCACGTAAAGGATGAGGTTTGATTCTCTTTATATGCCGTGCCTCGGGCCCAATGATTAGCCTGTTGCAGCATCCATAAAGACCTTCTATACCAAGTATAAAAACGAGAGACTCAATAGATGAAACTCCAGAGCGAATTTAGCACAAAGTGATTGTCATGCATGAGGATGGCTGTGACAAGATTAATCTCCTCTTCGGAAACTTTCTAGCCAAATGATCACGTCTGCCACCGAAGGTCTGAGCTTGACATTTTCAACCTCCGAAGTCGGGCAGAGTGTGACCCGACCCGATGTGACAGATTTTGCACTACTTGAGGAAAACATCAGAAGGATCATATGCCCTTGACGTGTACAGGAAAAAAGGAGATGTACAAACATGTATTGCACATGTCGTATGGTATTGAGATTCATAGAGACTGTCGTCGAGTTATTAAAAATGAAATATCGCGTTTTTTTTTCTCGTTTCCGAAGCAGTGATAGTACAGCATTGAGTACCAAATATTCCCCACCCTTGTGGTTCCATCCGAGTCGCTTCGGCCGGCCCGGCATTGTACATGTCCCGAGCAACGACACTAGTGAACAGCCTGGTGGACAACTTCCCAGGCCATGGGTCGCGATGTCACTCTCTTGAGTCTCCGGTCGCAAAACCGAACGTTTCGGCCCGTTGGGGGGGAGGCCGAAGGCAATGTCAGTCCTGACTCTTCCCCCGCTTGTGGGGCGAGGCTGAGCAAGAGAACGTTCTTTCCGGCTGTCTTCAATGGTGTTAAACCGAATCCCATGACCAGATATAATGTGCTGCTCTTGTAGGCAGAGGCCCTCATTGAATACGATCCCTCCAGCAAGGATGCAGTTGACCACTCAGCTCGCAGCACTAATTCCACTCGCAGTTGTGTCCGCGGACATCATCCGGCGGCTCGTTCAAAGTCGTATCGAAAGGCAGGGGCACCCTCTCCCACCCGGTCCTATCCCACTACCATTATTGGGAAGTGCCCTGTCTGTGGACTTCGAAGAACCCTTCAAGACATACACCGCGTGGCGGGAAAAGTATGGTGAGAAACTTGGCGCTGATTTGGAATGCTTGATCCTGACGGGTGATAGGTGATATAATGTACATTCGACTTTTAGACATGGATGTTGTGGTCCTGAACTCAGCGTCGGTCACAATGGACCTCTTGGACAAACGATCACAGATATACTCCAATCGTCCTTTCATAGCGACAGTCGATCCGTGAGTAAAGTCTTCTCAGCGTACAATACAGTAAGGGGTCTTGCGACCAGACACTGACATATATTTTTGCAGCTATGGGCACGATTCCAACTTTGCTTTTGCACAATATGGGGATCATTGGAGGTTATGTCGACGAATATTCCATCAAACGTTCAACCCCGATGCTGCTGTCAACTTTCATCCAATGCAACTCCATGAAGCACGCCGGATAATCCTTAACGTAGTAGAGAGTCCCAGCGGTTACGCTTCTCACTACTGGACGTAAGGATACTGGGTCTAATCCGCGTAATCTCCATCCTCAGAATTATACAGATTTGCTGCTGCACTGACAATGCGTTCAATATACGACTACAATCCGAGCCCCCGAAACGACAAAATGGTGTCGTTGATCAACAGTTTTCTCGAAATCTCAGTACCGGCATTAATGCCGGAGAAGGCGGTCCTCCTCAAGACTTTTCCGTTTTGTGAGTTTTGTTATGGCACACAACACACTTGGACTAGAATTTTTTCCGATACTCTTCCAGTGTTGCGTGTACCCGACTGGTTTCCTTGGTCCTCAATCAATCGTGAGGCGAGAAAAGCCCGCGAGTTGGGTGTTGAGATGGTCGAGGCACCGTACCAGTATGTCAAGAAGCGTATGGCAAGTTTCGTCCGCCCCGATGGCTAGAAAGGATATTAATGGGTTGGTACCGGTTTAGGAGTTAAAAGAAGATGTCAACCCCTCTATGGTGTCGGATCACATCATTCGAATGAAAAAGCTGGATGATTCACGTCGTTCCGAACACGAAAAGGCTCTCAAGCATACTTCTACCACTGCTTTCATGGGTAGGCTTCCACGTATGCAGACGGTTGACGGCCATACTCACCGCCTGGTTGTAGGTTCTGTAGAGTCGGTCCGTCCTATGTGCTGGAAAATGAGCGCGGCACTGATCAATTACGCAGACAAGTTCATTATTGATGTCATTTACGCTAGCGATGGTCCAGAATCCTCACGTTTGGAAGCACGCACAGGAAGAAATAGATGCTGTGGTTGGAACCGATAGGCTACCTGAATTTCACGACAGATCCTCCTTGCCATACGTCGACGCGATCATGCGTGAAACCTTGAGGTGGCAACCACCTGTTCCTCTTGGTACGGTGATGAACTTATTTTTCTGGAGTATTTCACCGACGGTCCTGAAGGTGCCCCACACGCTACTACGACTAGTGACATATACAATGGTTTCTTCATTCCCAAAGGTATTTCAGACACATTTATGAGACCTGCTCGCAATGACATTTGTTGGACAGGGGCGACTGTCTTTGGAAACATTTGGTATGTATCTAGATCATTCGATTGTTCGGAAGGGTGCCTATAATATTTCCAGGGGCATGACTCGTGACGAGACTCGGTACCCCGATGCAGAGCGCTTTATCCCCCAGAGGTTTTTAGATAAGGAAGGGATGCTGACGGATGATAGAGTCGAGTTTGCTTTTGGATTTGGGAGAAGGGTATGTCCAGGTAAGTAACTATGATCCCTCTATTAGCTCTGCCTTTCGTATACACGCTTCCTTCAGGACGATACACCGCCGATGCATCTCTCTGGAGTGCCATGGTCACAATGCTAGCGACGCTTGACTTTAATCTAGCCAAGGATGCGGATGGAAAGGATATCACATTCAAGGCAAAATTTGCGAACGGGATGGCTCGGTGAGCAGTATTTATAGGTCGTGAATTCAACTGTGACCTTGCTTTCATAGCCATCCATTGCCCTTTCCTTGTTGCATCACACTCCGACCACATATTAACAAGGCATTGCTCGAAGATGTGATCGCTCACTAAAGAGCGTGGAGAATCAGTTGACCACGGAGTTGACTCGCATCTTGTATGGGCCTTGTTGGCAGGTTGCTCCGGCATGCATATCAAGTACCGCTCGTCATTACAAGCAATGTAATTTTATCCAAGATTATAGACTAGTGTCCTTGTATACTGCGAATGTTTCAGGCTTCATGATACGATGGGACGTAACGGTGTCCGACGACTCCTAGTGGCTACGACCGGCCTGAGTCGAGACAGGGGCGTTTCTTAAAGGACACTTTTAGTTGCTTTTGCTCGACCCCCACTGTCCAATCACAGCTCTCGAAAGGCCCGCAAAAGAGTGCTCAAGCAGCAACATCACCAATGATGTGACAGATTCAATACCGAAGAGAGCCGACAATGATCAACCTTCGAAGGTGGCCTTCAACCTCGTTCAACATTCAAAGTTCAGAATGCCCGCACCCGTAATCAAATAATTGGCTACAGATGTTGAAATTGCAAGCGCGTATGGCAGATCTGTCATAGTTTTCCAGCCCCTTGCTACTATCTCTGATCTTCTGGTACCTTTCCTGCCCCTTTTAACAATTCCTAAGAAACCAGATCGTCTGTCTCACGTATACGAAATTCATACCATGACTACAGTTTCATCCCTTCAAGCCCTACGAAGCTCGACATCCCCTTTTTTAGTGATAACATATTCTGTAGTGTATATAAGATGTGGTTTTCATACTCGTCACCTCAGTCTGTTGTTTCTTGCACGCGACTGAGGTGAGTTAATATGTATTATACATACTACCTACTTGAGCTCATGTAGCGTATATAAGATGTGGTTTTCATACTCGTCACCTCAGTTCATTGTTTCTTGCACACAGCTGGGGTGAATTAATACGTATTATACCTACTACCTACTTGAGCTAACAAGTACTAGGTAGTAGGTATATTACGTATTAACTCACCTCAGTCATGTGCAAGAAACAACGGACTGAGGTGATGAGTATGAAAACCACATCTTATATTAACTAAAAAAGGGGACGTCGGGCTTCGTAGGGCCTGAAGGGATGAAACTGTAGTCATGGTATGAATTTCGTATACGCGAGACAAATGATCTGGCATCTTGGGAACTGTTGAGAGGGGCAGGAAAGGTGTCAAAAGAGCTAAAGAGAGCTCCTAAGACGTCAGGTCGTTTGTCTCGCGTATACTTCCTACAACAGAATCCCCTAGCTCGTGGATACCAAGCTTGACTCGTCGGAGCCTGGCTTCCTAATCAAGTGGCTTACCTCTGGCGCTCAGTGACATGACCCTTCCAGTGCAGTGGTTGGTGTCCAAGAAAGTCTACGTTATCGATGGATTAGACACGATACCTTCTACGATAACCTAGCTTCTGGTCAATTCAAGCACTGACCAGACTCGTCAATCGCGTATCATGGCTGAAACAAAGTGAGTTTTGACATCTGCCCGAGGAGTAATCATAGACTCGGAACAGCCCAGTCGAAGTGGCAACTTCAGCCGACGTCCAACTTGGAGAGCCTGACGAGGTCGAGGTTGCAAAGAAAACGCTGGTGTCCCTCAATCCAGCAGATGAAGCTTACTTTTCAACTCTCAACGGCCTCGCAAACGGGCTCATGTCCCGCTTCAGAGTGTCGAGGAACCCAGATGACCTCGATGAGGGCATCGTTTGTTTCAAGCAGGCCCTGAATTTGGCGCAGCCCGGACATTCTTTCCACCTTCAAGCTTTGGGAAATCTGGGTGGGGCGCTCACTCAGCGCTTCAAATTTCGGGGCCAGGCAAGCGACATAACGGAAGCCATTGACTGTTTCGAGACCGCCGTGGAAGCGTGCGAGCCAGAACAATCTGATTACATCCCACTTGTGGCGAACCTCGCCATGGGTCTTCTCAACAGATATCGGAGCTACGGAGACCTGAAGGACATTGATCGGATCATCGACACTGGTTCTACAGCCCTATCCGTCGCCTCAGCCGAAAGTCCCAATCGAGACGCGCTCCTCGATAACCTTGCGAACGCATTTAAGGAACGGTTCGAGAAACTGGGAAATAGGGCTGATCTAGATGTCGCGTTGACGCACTACGAGTCCTCCCTTGAGCTGCGCCCCCCCGGTCACCGGTCGAGGCATTCGGTCTTGGGAAATCTCGCAGACGCGATGCTTTTCAAGTTCGAGGTGGACGGGCATGTACAGGACCTGGAGAGTGCTGCCACTCACTACGTATCTGCGTTGGAGCTACGCTCTCCAGGACAAGATGGCTATTTGCTGTATCTGTCCATCCTCGGCATCGTATACTGGCGCCTTTTTAATGTGCAAGGAGACACTGAAAAGATGGAGATGGCGATTGGTTGTTATGAGACAGCCATGGCCCATTCCACGGTGCCTAACCTAGATCATTCGCGGCTCCTCGACAACTACGGCGCCGTCCTCCAAGCGCGATACACCTTATCGGGAAACATGGATGATCTTGATCGAGCAATTCAATACCTGACCACGTCTTCCAACATTCAACCTCCAACGTATACTGGCCGGCCGACCACCCTGTTCAATCTCGGCGCCGCACTCATCACCCGTTTCAACGCGGCAGGCAGCGTCCCAGACCTAGATTCCTCCATCGATAATCTCGCCTCTGCGCTTCAGTTGTGTGAGCCGGGCTATCACCAGCGTCCCGTCATGCTCTCCGTGTACGGTCGCGCTCTTTGCGCGCGGTTCAGTGCCAAGGGTGACATGGAGGATCTCCAGCTTGCTGTTTCGACCTGCAAAGACGCGTTGGCCTCGTCATCTCCGACGGAGCTCAACTATGCGTCCACAGTGGCGAATCTGACCGCCACCTTATTAGATTGCTTTTACAGATCCGGAAATATCGACGAATGCCAGGCCATCATTGATCACTGCGATCGTGCCTTGGTATCCGCCCGACCAGCAGAACCAGCCTTCGACTCACTCAAGATCAATCGCGCCAAGGCATTCCTCCAAAAGTACCAGTTCGGACGTGAGGAGACGGACATCAACGCGTGCGTCGACGCGTTCCGCGACATCATCCCTACCCTTCACCAAGACCACGCAGAATACGTTCCTGTTCATCTGCAATTC
>JBBPKE010000122.1:0-28784 GCA_038089095.1 Tylopilus orsonianus | reverse complement strand
AAACAAGTGAGAGCATAGGAAGATATACATACTGAACTCAGTGGGCCACCGAAATCATCCCAAGGAGAACACATAGAAGTTACTATCCCTGGACTGCCACACCGCATCAGTGTGGTTCGCATATACAAAATTGGCAGCATAGTGCATGACTACATGATGTACGGTAGACTTACTACCTCTGTTCGTTTCTCCCACACAGATGGGCGCTATAAATATTGCTACTGGCTTGTGCCTTCGTCATAGAAGGTAGGTAACCCATGCGGATAGATGGAGAAAGGCTTGGTATGACGGGATCCTGCAGCGACTAAGACAATAGAGCTTGGATGCACATCTCATGCAATCACAAACAAAATGATACGTACCTTGCTCAGAATAGGCCACTATTACGGGCTACCACACCGTATCACGGCCCCACAAGGCTCGCAATAGGTGAGGGTCTTCCCGGCGCCAGTCGTGCTCCATCTCGATCACCAAGCGGAGGCGATTGCGAACATCTTGCTTCTGAAGAGTGTTGTTGAAGTGACAAAAAAAGTGAGTCGGTCGATGAGAAAGATAGTTAGGTTAAATACATCATGATTCAGAGACATGATACTGACCATAATGTCGGATACACTCTGGATGACAATTCTCTCATCATCTCCACTAATGGCGAAGAGTTGATCATCCGGCGAGAATGAAATTGAACATTCTCCAGAACGGTGGTGGATAAAAGCAAGCTGAGAGTGTGTTAATAGATCCCAAAACACGACAGCATGGTTTGAGGAGCATGCAATGAATTCCCCGTGTTGTGGTAGAGCAATGTTCGAGTCCTCGTTAGTGTCTGAAACTGGCCATTCAGAGACAGTTGAGCCAGTGGATACTTCAATTTCCTTGATTTTACCATCAAAGAGGGCAAAGAGGTGGTCGTTGAGCCAGAGGAGACCCGTATTAAAGTACGGGGTTACTCCCACAGGAATCTTTGTAAGCAAGAGACCATCGCTGCTGTCCCAGACTCGAATGGAATCAAAAGTAGCTGTCGCAATTCGATCTCCTTGTGGTGAGTATTTCACTGCTAGCACGTAGCCCTCGTGTTCGAGTCGACCGAGGAGTTGGCAAGTGGCAATGTCCCAGATGGTGGCTGTGTTATTGTCTGATCCAGCGACGAGTCGAGTCGAGTCGGGCGAGAATTCGACTCCGTTGATTATCCTGCTCTCCTGGTGTTCGGAGACTTGTTTGTGCGTGTTTGCATCCCAGATGAACAGCGTGCCCAACCCTGTCCCCGCTGCGATCCATTTGCCGTCCTCCGAGACAGCGACACATCTGACATGCCTCACTTCCATCTTCGCTATTTCCTTCCAATCTTCCACTCGCCACACGCTAACCTCGTGGAAGCCACCACTTACAAGATGCTTGCCATTGGCTGAGAATGTTACCGCATTCACAGGACCTCCAACGTTGATTTCGATGAGGGCAGAACAGTCTTGAGCTTCTCTCAGCATCCACTCAACCCCAGTTCACGAGTACGCACCAGCCATCGTAGGTGATGTGCTTATCAGCGAAAGTGTAAAAGCGCGATGAAGTGAATCAATGGATAAGCTGTGGTACGTGCGCTGCTTCGTTTTATTTCATCATATACGCGCCGCCATGCTTGATATAGATCGATGCACACAAGCTCCATCGCCTCGTGTTTTCCATATCTTTACAACAATCTCCGCTGATCATTGTTTGTCTAACGTTCTCTCAAGGACCCATACCCAAAGGAAAAACGAGTCAACTTTGCCAAATGGCGTGCCCCTCCTTGCATTTTTTTTCGGAAATGATAGATATACCTTACTAGCGACGCTATGTGTGATAAATTTCAACCCATTGTACACTATCAAGGTCATTCAATGAATACCGTTGTAGGCCCTGGGGTTACGCCCGCAGGAACATCTGCAAGCAAGTGGCCATCGCTGCTGTTCCACACTCAAATGGAAAAGGATGTCGCTGTCTCGATTTGATCGCCTTATGCCGCGTACTTTTGCTGTCACTGCCAACCCTTCGCATTCGGGTCGACCAAGGACTGTGCAGGTGGCCATGTCCCAGACGATGGTTGTGCTGTTATCCGATCCTGCCGATAACTCAGAACCGAATCGAGTCGGGTGAGTAATCAGCCTCTTTGATCGTGACGCTCTCCTTGTCCTTCATGATCTTTTCGTGCATATTTGCATTCCAGGTCAATAGCCACCCCAACATGGGTGACAGAAGTTGAAGCAAGATGGTGGTCCTCCTTTAGTCGAGCCCTCTATATCGGTCAGGCAAGCACTGTGACATGAGGCATGGTGGCGATACTGCGAGGAGATGGAGTTACCTTGCTAATGTGAATAGGAAGAATATGGAGGCATCACAATATCCTACTCAATGTGGTGTAATATCTTCAGACAGAGACGGAACGCCGACAATTGATAAGTTCCTACTCTTATAGTGCTTCTTATGCTAATTCACAGTGCTTGGCCAAGAGTGTCAAACTGCAATCGCACTTGTGAGACTACTAGTAGTACTGCTACCCCACGGCACTGACACGTTAAGAAATCATCCGGCGGACAAGTACTCTGGTATATTACTATTTAGTATGATCACAATACAAGAAAATGTAGCATTCCATAGAAGTATGAATAAATAACGATCCCCGTGTGCTCACAGTTCTGGGAATAGTTCTGAAATGGGTGCGCGTGTTCGAATACACAGCCCATACTGAGATGAGAGGAAGCTGGAACGATGCTCATCACCACCATAACATGTATAAAAAAGTATTTCTATCTCGGTTGTGGGGACGGGATCGAAGGTGGCGTCGTAGAGTGTACCACGATCGGCTGAGGTAGAGGACGAGCCTGAGGACAAGGCGCTGGTCCCCGTTCTGGGCTGTATGCAGGAGGGAGTAAACTGGAAGCGGAACGTTTCAGCGGATGCGTAGGTCCCAAGTGCTCATGCCCCACTAGCTCGATTAGAGGGCCAGGTGGCTCTGACGTGTCGCGCGATGGGTAAGACGCTCCCAAATCTGAGAACAGCCCACAGCCCGAGATGAAATTTGTACTAGCAGATCGATTGCTGGCCTTCTAAGTGAAATTGAAAGAGGACTAAACGGATGCATCTAGGGTTGAAAGCGTGAGGAGGTATCAATAACATACGCACAAGGTATACGTACCAGGATATATGAGAGTGTACGGTGTGACTGCAGACATCAGGACATTCCCATCCATTCTTGGAGGAGGCAGTCGCTGGTTACGCTTCCTCCAACAGAAAAGGCCAGTGCCGATTATTAGCACTAACACACTTACACCTCCAACGACAACCCCAATGACATTCGCGATGTCTGATCGTGACGACAGGGTGGCGGAAGATGCCTTACCCGTTGGCTGTGCAGATATGGGATCACTTATTACCGACGTTTAAACCTGACCCGCAGAGTTCGTAGAGGTGGCTATTGTTGTTGATGTTGTCAAGTTTCAATGAGTGAACGTGTTATTATTGAGTTGTACCTGCTGTTCGCTCACATAATCGGTGGTATAGATTCTGAATTGTCTATCCAAGATCAGCCCGTTAGTCTGGATATGTCTAAGAAACTCACAAAAATCTGTGGAACAATATTTCCAACGCGGCTTTTCAATCGCAAGTATGAGACTCGTACCATGAACCGTCATGCGAGAGAACGAAGCGGGACGCACAGAATAGCTCAAGTCGACCAGAACGACCCCACGGTGACAGTGGGATCACACGCTAGTAGTAAGGATGCTGAGACGAGAGGGAAAAAATGTGAAAAGTGTATCAGTAGATGTACAAATGAGTAGGAGCGAAGGGAGGCCAGAAACTCACCTGAAGGAGTTCGAGACGGACATAGCGATCCGGGCGGGAAATTGCACACACAAGGGATCTTCCACAGTGGTAGTGAACATGCAAGAAGTATTAGGAATGAGTACATGGATAGACCAAACACACGAAGTGAAAATACTGACCTGGGAAGCCAGGAGACTGAGTCGGAGGATGGCGCCGGCAGTTTGGATACTTTAAATCAATGGTGAATACATTAGAATGTACGGAAGAAGAAGCTGGACATTGAGTGGCTCACACACACACCCGGAATGGATTTGAACGGAACAGGGGCCGTAGCTGCAGAGGAGGTGAGTCAGCAGACACTACAAAATGCAAGACGGTAGGTGTTTCTGACTCACCCAATCCACCTCCTGGTAAAAGTGGACATTCCACGCACTACTCTAATCCATAACGTCGACGAGAACGAAAATGTGACATAAAACGATGAGAATATGAACAAAACCGGCCTGAACGAGAAGGGTCGGAGGTGGTAACGGAGCTCAGTATCACTAATTACTGGTAAGGAAAACATATCAATTTATCGCGCAAGCTGTTAGCAGCATTGTATTGGGAGATTCAGTAGGCCCTAACCTGCCACCTGTCGAGTCTAGGCGGACACAATGTGAATTGCAGGACACCAAGCATTTGGTGACAGTAGCATTCTCTTGCTCTCATTAATGTCAGCTCGACAGAGTCAACACATCTGCACCATCACCACTCGTTGTCGTACTTGAAAGGCTCGAGGAAAAGTCAGCGCCACAGTAGAGCCAATTTGAGCGATACTGGCGACGGGACGTGCGTGTTGGTGTAACGCCCATAGCCTAGAAGCCATTCCAATGGAGAGGTTGGCTCGCCCGTCCCAATCTGGTCAACATGACATACTCTCCAGACGGCAGGGACGTCCAGGATAATGAAGTAGACGCGGAGGTTTGCAGGACGACTGAAACATACGGTTTCCCAAAAGTCGCCAATCAATAATTGCAGTCTAGTGACAACATTCATCCTGAAACATTTTCCGTCCGTAGAGGTGGTGAGTAGTGCTCTGTACAACGACTCGTAAGACAGAAAATGGTTTTGCGCGGACAGGTATTTGAAAGAGCCTCCTAAGGAGGCTTGGGCGACTGATTATGCATTATGTTTGACATTGTATGCGCGTGACGTTGAATGTGGTGCATGTAGCCTCGGGTGTGTTGGAAACTGCCGCGTTGACTCGCGAGGGTGTCTGCTGAACATGGTGAAGGGGATGCTACGGTGAACTTGGCCTGCGCCACGTCTTGTCTTTTCGTCCGGGGCAAGTGGATTCGCTCGCTGAATGGTGCACGACTGCTGGCCCAAGGTCTAGGTGAAGAGTCCAACCTCGTGGAACCTGTGCTTGACGAGATTCGAATTTGTTTGTCGATGGCTGGAACGCCTTCTAATTCCATCGCCCCACAGTGTACACCAGTGACGCCGCGTCCGTTGAACCTTGTCTTACCCGTCCACAGGGGCAGAAAACATACTAAGAATATAAAGGGTGAGTGCATGGACGAAACGAAGACACCAAGTTGAGATACTGATCAAGAATACCAGAAGAGTGGATCAGAGAACAGTGGCGGTGATCGGGGACGGTAAATCAGTGTAGGCCACATCAGAATCCATGGGAGACGAGGGAAACATTGAATGACTTATGCGTTGACTCGCCTCCCATGGATTCTGATGTGGTTTCCATTTATTTACTTTGTTGGACATACGACTGGCTTGATTCAGATGCTTCCCTCTTGGAGAGGTACCAGCCGAAGCTGTTCGGTGCTACCGAAGCCACAGAAGTGGTGCAGGCAGTGGCTACTATGAATCATCCCTCGGTGAATCAATCAGGTCACTGAACGAGGTACGCAATTATACTGAATGAGATAACTTTGGTCACAAGACCAACCACAAGTCAGTATGAAATCTGACTAACTGTGATCTGTATGTAGCACTCACAGTGCCTTACCATCCGTGCGTCATCTTGATACGTGGTTTCACAAGGGAACTAGTCCAGCATATGCTACATCCACATCCTCACGTCTATCCGCAGATGGACTAGGAGAAACCCCAATTGTTGTCACCAACTTTTTTTTGAGCCTGAATATTCGGTATGGTATACGAGCAGGTATGACCATCCTGCATTACACTTGCACCCCCGCAACTCTTTCTCAAATAACTGCGGTATTACCTGTACCCATCCGATACTCCATGAATGAGTTTGTGTGCTCTTTAAATTTCCAGAGTTAGTCAGGGAACAAGCTCAAAAATTCGAGAGCGACGAAAGGAGAGTCTGTCTGTGTGAGCGAGAATGATCAATTGTCAGGGACATCTCCCACGTATTACGTGATCTCTACCCCAGAGTCCCGTATGCGGAGTCCGTCCTGTGACACAGGATTGGCCCTACAATCCTCACGGCATATTTACTCTCCAAGATGGAGCGCTGATATTCGAAATGAAGCTTCTCAGCCTAAGGCTGTCCAGCTCCCCGCACCCTTGCTGTGCCACCTCATGGCTACAGCATGGGCACCCAATGCTCTGATCACGGCGTATGCTGCAAGGCTTCTTTTTTTTGAATCCCCCCGTCTCTCTGCGTGAATTAACTAGGACTGTGTCCTACACATTTTCATCTCTCGTTCACCATCTTGCTGTAACATTTAACATTTGCAATGTTTCAGCCTGATGGCGACGCAGTGCGCCTAGCCACACAGGTTTTGGAACTGGGAAAGGATCACGTCGTCGATTTGGCGGATGCCGGTCAATTCACAGCGCAGGGCGTCTCTGCATGTGGTCTTGCTGCATTCAACTTTGCCAGGATTGGGTTTCGCATTGAGCAAAGCAAGAAACATATCGGAGAGACCTTGAACGAGCTTGGAAAGAGGAAGATTGCGGAGGTGAGTTTACCTGTGGCATGGGAGTCTCTGTTCCCTCTGGCTGCCGAATGGTCGTCTCGATGCAAATGATGAGCTCGATCCCAGGAAATCGTAGCCATTTGCGCGGGCTGGTCCGGCGCTCTGCATCTGGAAGTGGAGGAGATCCACGAGCTTCCCATCTTCAACAGATCTCTGGAGCCTCTGTGTGTCGAGTATGGTCGCCCGCGATCCAAATTCTTTCGGAAAACCCTTGAGTGAGTGCGTCGAGTACTCGTCTCGCTGAAACTGAAGCCATGGTACGCTGACTCTTAGAAAGATGAAAAAGACGGAGAAATCGGCGGTAATGATTGTCACGCGTCCACCTGAAATCATTGCTTGTTTCAAGTTTGCCAACTTAAACCCCGATGCAAGTACAATAGGCGCGGCCGAGAACCCAGTTTTCGTCGTCTTCGACTCCCGCCCGCGTCCCTCGCATCCTCATGGCGCTGGTCTATTTTTTAGCACCTCGATCGAACACGCTGCGCGCACTATGAGCGATATTTTTCCTGCTATGGATGAGACCATGCACGACTCTCCTGAGTACGCGTGGCAAGCGCAGCTTCTCGCAGGCTGCTCAGCCCACGTGTATGTCAAGAGGCAGCGGCGCAAAGATCACGAGGAAGCCATCGTCCAATCCACCTTGGCCATCCTCAACCTTCGTGCACAGCTTTCTGAAGTCAAACGCGAAAACGAGGAGCTGAGTTCTGACAACAAGTGGCTCGAGTCTGAGGTTGATCAGCTCAAGACGTCTGTGCGACGGCTTAAAGGGAAGGGCAAGACTTCTCCGTCTCGGACGGAGCTACCAGATCGAGTGCTTGGGAGGTCCTTTACTTCGTATCCCCAGACGGCCGTTGGTTCCTCTCGGCTGTCTGAATTGTATAGCCGCATACGTGAAACTGTTCCTTCATCCCAGGCCCCTGATACTGCTGGGGCACAAAGTATCTTCGCCGACAACCCACTTCCTGTATCTGCCGATGATGACCCGGACCCCGAGAACACTGAAAACGAAGAGTACGACGATACATGGATGGAGAACCCACTATTTTATGGCCAACCCGAACAAGTGACATTGCCATGTGGCATATGCATGGAGGAGCTCCCTGAAGATGAATTCGCCAAAGTAGAGGACTGCGCACACACGACGTGTAGGTCCTGTCTGAAGGAATATGTCGTCTCGAAGATCCAAGAACGTCGGTATCCAATATCTTGCCCTATGTGTACAGCCACTACAGAGACCAATGCGCAGCCTAGTGGTGCGTATCACGAGTGGCACTTCTTCACACGTGGCTCACTCTTTGTCTTTGTCCGTAGCTGTCTCGAGGTTCCTGATTGAGGAGCTCGACATCAGCGAAGAGCAGTCTCAGGTATTGACCGAGATGGAACTTGCCCAATTCAGTATCCAGCTGTACTGTCACAAGTATGCCCCCATTCGTTTTGCTGTATCCTTCACATTTGTGCACCAATTGATAACCTCTGCCAGATGTAAACGTCCTGCTCCAGTAGACCGTGAAGACTACTCGGAGGCAATCTGCGTGGTCTGCCCTCACCCAGACTGTGACAACGTGTGGTGCAAAAAGTGTGAACAGGAGATCGATGCAGGCGGCCCGCAACATTCATGTGATGGTTCCTCCGAGTTAGACCATTTGATGAAACAACAGGGCTGGAAATATTGTCCGAGTACGTGACAAGATGGTGGTCCTCGTCTTTGGGATGCATAGTGATGGATGACGATGTATAGGTTGCAGGACACCTATTCAAAGGCTCACGGGATGTAATCGCATGACGGTGTGTGCTCCCTTTGGCGACCTGTTGTCTTACATTGATACATGTGTTTTCTCCATCCGGCAGTGCATCTCACCGGGATGCAACACCGGCTTTTGCTACGTCTGTGGTGACAGAATTGTTGGATCCTACTTTCACGCAGGATGCCAGTAGCATGAGGCAACTGTTCAACTTGTGCACCGGAATGCCTGCGACATCGCTTCTGTCAAGATTTTTTGATACGGCAATGGAATCTACAGGCTTGGTGGCATCAGGAATACGTTAGGTGTGCTGGTAACCGGTAACCCTTGAACCCCACCTATTTGCTATGTCCGTTATATAATAGCCCGTCGACCGTTCTTCATGCTTTTCCGCATTTTCTACAACTTATGCTCTCCGCGTCGTCTCCTGTCTATATGCCAGGGTTACTGTTTTGTATTTTGTTGCCTACTATGCCCCTACTGTCGCGGGGAGGTTAGTAAGCGGCTTGATAGCATTTTTTATTCGGGCCCCCAAACGGGGTGTAGTCGGAGAGATTGCTGCCCGAAAAGGATGCTATTGCGAGCGAACAGTGGCTGGTGACCGAGATCGAAAGCGAGTCCTGCTCCGACTACGCAAAAGGCTTAAACTCCCACTTTAAATAATACGGCTTCGAGTAAAGAGCATGTATAACTGGGGAAATTTACGTATTTTGTTGGAGTATCACCTCTTATCTGCATGGCTGGCAAAGGTGAGCGCAGGCTGTCAAAGGCAAGGGTGTACCCAGTGCATGTCCCATGTGTGGAGATACGACGGAGGATATGCGTTCCCACATGGAGCACTCACAGTCTTTGCACAACATGACGAGTCTGACACGTGCCTTCTGTGATAATACTGACGAGGCGTCATGCACTGTCATAGTGAAGGAGCTTTCAAGGTCAACACAAACCGTCCAAAGCACGAGAGCTTTCAGTATGCCAGCGCAGCCAAAGGTTTTGACAATTGACCATGTCACAATTGTGAGCAAGTTGTACTGTATGCAAATTGTGCGTGTAGGCTGCAAGGGTTGCTGCAGTATGAGACTGAGGAGACAAAAGGCCACAGGCTTTTCCGGATCGAAACCACACTCAGATTTGAGCAAGTTGTGAGAGTGGGCTGCCCCACTGAACAGGAGAGCTCGAGCGGCTGGTCCGAGTGAGATAGCGCTGAAGGAAAAAAAGGATGAATTAATTCGTCCGTGGGCTGGGAAAGGGCATGGTGGATACGGCGAAAATGAGTAAAACGGTGGACTACACTGAGCGGTAGAAAAGTGAGCTGCCCCAAGCAATGTCTGTGAGGCGGAAGGCCGAAATGGGCTCTGGAAATTACAAGGTGAAGACTCGGGCCACTGTGGGTACATAGAAGGCCACGGAATGCTGGGGAGAGCAAACAACAGCCGTGAGCCCATTCAAGCGCATAAACTAATCCCCACCTTGTACCTCGGCTACTAACCAATCATCAGACGTCTCGTACCCCAAGTTGGGGCATGTCAACAGGAGGAAATATAGAACAAAATCAAAGTCGGATATGGTGTAACGGCTAACATGGCTGTCTTTCAGGAAATCGCAAAACCTGAGCACAGCAGCCCCGGGTTCGACTCCCGGTATCCGAAGATTTTTTGTCAGTATTTAGTTTTACTCCCAAACCGCTTTGAGAAGACTGTCTAAGCCAGTAACTACTGTACTTTCTCGTTTGCTTCGATGGAGCAGGTGTAAGATAATCAAATCACGCAAACTCAGCTTTACTCATTAGTCATCGTATCCGTTGAAGCCACACCCATGCGAATCAGACGGATGTCAAGGACGACTCGCGAGGCACTAGCAAGTATTAAACCACACTTTCAAGCACCCTCTACATAACTGCCTGCCGTACTCGGCTTCACAGCACAGGCTCTTGAAGTAAAACTAGCAGAAGACAGTCATCTTTGCGACCAGGTATTCAGCTTCGTTCAGAGACTTGTGATGACCGTCGAACGCAAAAGATCAGTGTGTCAAGAAGAACATTATCTACGAGGCGCGGAACGTACCATCTGCGAAAATGGAAAAGTGGACGCTGAAAATGTATCTAGGACCGTTGACGTGCTGAAAGTCATCAACACGAGTTTGGTGAGAGGCTGCAAGGTCCACAATTTGACAAGCCATCTCCTGATGACTTGCATTCTTCAGCTGCTTTCAGTACGACGATTCGAGCTAGTCCGTGACTAGTGTGGAGTTACAATCATTGTACGGCGCATATACCCGGCGCAAGCGAGTAAGGCGGAACGTGCAGTCGCTCATATACAATTCAGAATCTCATGGACTTTGATACAGGGTCTGAAAGAATAATCCAGCACAGTTCCGCCGGTACATCCTGACAGGTATGGGGCAGTCATGCAATTACCATATATCCATGCCTAGATATGACCTGAACAGACCATGTGACTGAACCCCTTGAATTCGGTTCATAGCCCAAAAGTATCTATGAGAGGCCGAGTTAACAAGATCGTCTTGTGTACTGCAAGGTTCATGATGTACTACAGCTATTCAAATGCACATCGACTCGTAGCTCTTCGTCACTGAAATTACCCCAACCTGTGTGATTGCGCACCTCGTTAAATGATCCAATGTCGTTCAGGAATGGTATATAACCTCCGCCTACACCACTTGTGCGGCCTCCGTCATATTGAACGGCTTCAGCTTGTACTTCTCCGAGAGGCAAGCTTCTGAATCAAGTCAGTCGTACGCCCATTCATGTTTGACGCACTGAGTCCCGCGCCATACTGATCCTCATGGCATATTTAGTCGGGGTACACGTTCAATCATATCCTGTGTAGTTATAATATATGGTAGAAATATGCGTGGGCGCACAACGAAAAATTTTGGGTGTGACGCTGCCTCCCCGCGCTCGGGTCCTCTTAGTGCTTCAGTGACTGCACAGCCCGTGAATCAACCGAGTTTGAAGCAACATGCGTCTTATGCCCCACCAGCCAACTCACTTCGAGCCCTTGATGTTCATAAAACGAAACACGTGAAGGGCAGGAAAGTGACGTAATGCACATGCAGGAGGTCTTTTGCTTCGGAAGTCCAGTTCGTCGACCAGACTTGTCACTGTTTGACCGAAAATGAAACATAGCGCATCACTGCGTGGACGAGGACTCGCGGGATGGAAAAATCAAAGGCAAGATCCATGTTTGCATCTACCTGTTCAAAGAGAAATGAAAATCACGAGGCGATGAGGCCTTGCGCCCTGATCCATATCAAATATAGGCGGCATGTGCATGATAAAATAGGGCGCGAACCATGTCTGTTTTTTCATTCTCTCTTCGAGCATCCACACTTTCTTTGATGAGCACATCGCCGACAATGACAGGTGGGTGCTTCTAGACTGTGGTCGAGTAGATGCTAAGAACAACACAAGACCATTTGGCGCCCATTGAAATCAACGCTGCAAGGGCTGCACGTGCGGTGACGTTCTCGGCCAATAGTAAGCATCTCGTGAGTGGCGACAGTCGTGGAGTTAGCGTGTGGCGAGTGAAAGATGGGAAAAAAATAACAGGAATAGAAGTGGGGAGGGTCCGGTTTGTTGCTGCTTCAAGGGACGGCAGATGGATCGCAGCTGGGACATACAAGGGCTCTCTTTTCGTCTGGGATGCAAACACGTACAAACAAGTCTTGGAGCGCAAAGGGAGCCGCCGTGTCAAAGTGATCGATTTCTCACTGGACTCGGCTCGGCTCGTCGCTGGGTCGGGTTATATAACAGCCATCATCTGGGACATCACAACTCGCCAACCCTTCTGTCGACTCCAACACAAGGACTTGATATTAGGAGCGAAATACTCGCCGGAAGGAAATCAGATTGCGACAGTCACTCGTAGTTCAATTCGAATCTGGGACAGCAGTGACGGCCACTTGCTCGTGGACATCCCTTCGAGAACAGTCCCATTGCCCAACAGAGTCGGAGGTCCCCTTTGGCTCGATAACTACCTTTTTGCGCTGTCTAACCATAAAATAAAGATAATAGAAGCATCTACTGGCTTAATGGTCTCCGAATGGCCAGTTTCAGATGCCAAGTACTCCGCCATTGCTCTGCCGCAACATGGGGAATTCATCGCATGCGCCACAAACTGTGCTGTCACGTTTTGGGATCCATCCACACGCTCCCAGCTTGCTGTCACTCAGCACACTTTTAAAGCACGTTTCATTGCTTTCTCGCCAGACGATCGACTGCTCGCGATTTGTGGACCTGGTGGGAAAATCGTTATTCAAGTTGTGCCCCACATCACGGCGAGTACTTTGTCTCTCCATTATGGCATATCTGATCGCCTTTCTTTCTGACTACCCAATTCACAATTCTTGTCATTTCTGAAACACACTCCAGAATCCAGATGTTCGCAATCGCCTCCGCTGGGTGGTTGAAATAGGTCACGACTGGCGCCGGGACGATCCTCAGTTGTTGCGGGCCCTGTGGGGCCATGACACAGTGTGGTAGTTCATGGTAATGGTCCATTTCGAGCCAAGTATGTATCATTTAGTTCACCATTGCATGGAATGTTCTACGGAGCCCTTTCTCCATGCCGGCTTAAATCTTCTATTGTGAGGGCGTGACTGGCTCATGTCCTCATTACGATTTATAGCATCGTCCATATGGGGAAAACAGACGGGGTAGTATCGGACATCCGCTGAGTCGGCGTGATATTGCCACATTTAATTTGTTCCTCTTTCCCTCAGCCGCTGTGAGGACAGGACTGGGATACCACCTTAACGCTGATGTACCAACGAGTAGTGGACTAGGCAAATGTGGTCGGCATAACCTAGGGCCGTGTAAAGGGGACGCAGAACACTGACATAAGGGAGAAACACCAGTTGTGTCGTGGCTTATCGATGGATTCCCCTGCTGTTTTCCTTGCAGCGGATATATCCATTTTCTAACTGGTGATGATTACCAACCGGAGGTATGGAATGCAACCCGCATATTCGCCAATGTGATGTGACGCACAGGCAAGTAGTCTTTTGGTATGATGAGTGAGGGCTCGTCATATTGAAAGATTTCAGGTAAGATCCGTTTTCGCACCGACCTCATAAAAATAGGGCAAACACGAGGTGATGAAGCGTGTACGCACACTGATCTATATCAAGTATGGGCGGCTTTTACGGGATGAAAGCGACACGAATCATGTCTTATTCGTTCATTCTCAACATCGAATGTCTATACTTTCACCGACGAGTATATTCCCGACGACGACTGGTGCGTACTCATGGAGTTGGGTCGAGTAGATGCTGAAAATGACACAAGACCGTGTTGCGCCCGTTGAAATCAATACTGCGAGTGATTTATGGGTGGTGGCGTTCTCAGCCAGTGGTGAGCATCTTGTGAGCGGTGACTTTGGTGGGGTTAGCGTGTGGCGAGTGAAGGACGGGAAGGAAACAGCAAGGACGGAAACAGAGATTGTTTGGTGTGTCACTGTTTCAAAGGACGGCAGATGGATTGCAGCGGGGACATTCCGGGGCTGGCTGTTCGTCTGGGATGCAAACACGCACGAACAAGTCCACGAACACAAGGAGAGCAGCCCAGTTGACACGGTCGATTTCTCACCCGATTCCGCTCGGCTCGTCGCTGGATCACATAATGGCACAGCCACCATTTGGGACATTACAACTCTCAGACCCCTTTGTCAACTCCAACACGAGCGTTTGGTATTAGCAGTGAAGTACTCGCCAGAAGGGGATCAAATCGCAACAGTCACTCCTGATTCCATTCAGATCTGGGACAGCATCGATGGTCACTTGCTCGTGGCAGACATTCCCGTGAGAGTAACCCCGTATTTCAACAGGGGTCTTCTGTGGCTCGGCGACCACCTCTTTTCCCTCTCTGCTGGTAAAATCAAGGGAATTGAAGCTTCCACTGGCTTAACCGTCTCTGAATGGCCAGTTCCAGATTTTGACAACAGTTCGACCATTGCCTCGCCGCGACATGGTGAATTCATTGCATGCGCTACATTGCGTGCCATCACATTTTGGGATCCTTCGACACGCTCCCAGCTCGCTGTCATCCAGCATCCTTATGAAGTACTTTCAATTGCTTTCTCACCAGACGATCGATTGCTCGCAGTTTGTGACCGTGATAGGAAAATCGTTATTCAAGCTGTACCCCGTATTACCGCAAGTATCTCGTCTCTCGATTATGGTGTATCCGACTTATGTTCTCGTTACGACGATCCAATTCACTTTCTTCGCTTCTACGCCAAACCCTCCAGAAGCCAACTGGTCACAATCGCTTCCGTTGGGTAATCGAGATGGATCACGACTGGCGCCGGGACGACCCTCAGTTGTTGCGGACCCTATGGGGTTGTAACATGGTGTGGTAGTCTATGGAAATAGTCTATTTCAAACCAAGTATGTATTGTTTTATTTGTTATTTCATGGAACATGCAACCAACCTCTATTGTTTTAGTCGCTACACGATTCCGTTACACCAAGCCCCTCTACATATTGTCATGGAGCATGACTAGTTCGTGTCCTTGACGAGGTTTCTACGATTACCTATATGAGGGACATGGTCGAGGCATTATTGGACGTCTGTCGAGTCTGCGCGGCATCGCCACATTTATTCAGTTCCTCTTTGCCTCGGCTACTGCTCATATAGCCAATCCATCATCGTATTCGTGCTGTGAGGATAGGACTCGAATGCGACCTTGACGCTGCGGTTTCGGCTCAATCTATCATGTGACATCCGATTCCCGAAAGTTTGTACAGAGAGTAGCACCGATGACATTGGTGCCATACTTTATTTAGACACCCGCTGTGCATATATTACCTCTCCAGTGGCATGTAGTACATGTACGGGCCTCCCAACTATTTCAAAACGCGTCTTGAATGATACTGTGGTATAGTTCATCACCGAACGCTTCACACCTTGGAAAATACATGGGATCCATCTAGACTCTATAGGTAGGAAGTCACCCCTATTGGGTTTACCCGGTACGATGCTGCTTATAGCTCGGGCGATTCGGAGTCGATGCGTTTTCCTACCAGTACCGGCAAATCAATGATACCAAGCCTTCCTTCTCTTCCTTCTCGTCTCGTTCTGGCGGTCTTGTTGACATCTTGACCATTTCAGTTCATGTTTTGAGTCATTCTCGTCGAGACGATAGAATTACTAGGAGGTGGATTTGGTGGCCCAAGCCTCAAGTACGTTCGCCTGGGCAGTCTTGCATTTGTAGCGCCTAAAGGGGTTTTATGCTGACGACCGGACTTTGAGTAGTCTCAATGAGCCTTTGGGTGGTGGACGACAGTGTTGAATGCCAGCCATAGGTGATCAAATTGTTCGATTTCGAAAAGTTTAGCCCCACACCATTTAGCCTGACTAAGGCCAGAGACAGGATCTCGTTGGCGTGAAGACACATGATATCTCGCCCATAGGAAATACGTAGGAATGCGAGCTCAACGAGACTGAAAGATGTCGATGTGGGTCCCGACAAACTGCACGTCCACAGCAAATACACAAGTCTACACATGAAAAGAGCCGAGCTAAAAACTATCTGCCAACATGGATAAACGGAACCCAAGCAAAGAGGGACGCGCCAGAGTCACGGAGATGCTGGACAGCGCAATGCAGTGCTGTGGCTGCCTCCGCGCTATTGGGAACGCCACCAGTCTGAAAGAGACGCTTGTAGACGATCTCGGTTACTTGTGGGGCATCCTGATCCATGATCGACCACATCGTCGCAATGACGCCGTCATACCCGGCGAGCAGCATCCCAGCAGCGAGATGAACAGACTCCTCTGGCAGCTTCTCTTCTCCCTGTGCGGTCTGACATGCAGAAAGGAATGCCAGGCCACGCTGAGGGCGCGACAATCCAATGATGTCAGAAAGTGTCAGACGGCGTTGATTCGCGAGGCACAGGCCACTGTCAAGCGGGTTGTTGGGATCTTGCACCCCGTGACAAGCAAAATGGATCCAGTCGGAGTTGTTCATCTTTTCCAGTACATCCTCGATCGTTCCATGAGAGTGCTGGAGGGCTACAAAAGGGGATTCGGAAGCCAACGCTCTAATGTGATCAATCTCCTTCTCCACGAGGGCCAGCTTTTTCAGCCCATCAGTGGGCGGCTGAGGGACAGCAGCGAGACGAATAGGGGATGAAGAATCTTTCTGAGCCGACGGTATTAGAACACCAAGAGTTGGTATGTAGGAAGATATAGCAAAGTCGGAAAGCTTTTCGCCCGCCTCAGCCACGCTGTAGAGCCCGGCGGCATGTATAGGCAAAAATGCAAAAGGTCCAGTCGGGCACCAAAATATATGGGACATCTTCCCCACACTCGATGGCGTCGTCTTGAAATGGAGAGCTCAGTCAGAAAGTGTCAACCCAAAACCCGAGATGGATAATCACCGAGAATCCAAGAGCCTTCAGAACCGGTTTCACCACTTTTGTCCAGAGATTTGCCAGAATTTGTTGGAAAAGGTCGTCAGGTTTGTATCCTGCCACTCGCTGTGGCTTTGCTTTGATAGCCCTATCGTCACATTCAATGCCATCCCCCCTCAACAACAGATCAAGCAAGTGCTGGAATGCAGAGTTCTCGTCGAAAGGAATGAGCGTGGAAATGTCGTCATGCGAAACAATGAGATGATAACGCTTAAGCAAGAGGCGGAGGAGTCTGTGGAGGAGTTGCACTTCTGCGTAGCTAATACCGGAGAGTGGGACGGGGACAACGTATCCCAGCTCGGCCATGACGATCAATGCATCGCATCGTATTCTGCTGGCATTGAGATAAACGACGGGCCCTGAGCGAGCCAAGGGAACAAGCTGCCCGATAGTCCTCGGGAGGAGGAATCGATCAAAACCTGGGAGGGACCGTATATCTTCAAGGAGCATTTCTCGTCTGAGGGCAAGGCGGTGGCGCCTCTGAACTTCCTTCTCAAATGACTCGGTGTGGTTAGCCAAGTCATTTGCGAACCAGTGAGATGTGGAATTCGAACGAAAACTAGCATCCTCGAGTTCTCGCGATGTCTGATAAAATTCATCAGCAAGCGTCGGATGTTTAAGACGCAGCTCATCGACAGGAGTACGAAGCTGCAGGAGTTGATTCCAGACGACCGAACGCCCTTGTTCGAGCCACTCGACAGCCATGTTAGGACGGTCGGCTTCAAGCGCACCTACGGCTGCGTCTCGTACCACTTCAGCAGCGTCGAGGAGCAAACGGTGGCGCTCTGCAAGTGGCAAACCGACCCATGATAGCCGAGGAAGAAGGTCGATAGCGGCAGAGTATGCATCGAGAATGGCCGGGGAGTCTCCCTCTAGACGGGCAAATTCAATCCAGTAACGAGCAGCATAAAAGCGAGTAGAAGTGGGAGCCGTGGAAGCACGAGTGGCTAGCGAGAAATGTAGAGTGGCGGCAGAAAGACTAGAGGGATCACGGGTACGTTTGAAATGTTCCCCGAGTGCATGCCCGAGGTTGATCAACCAACCAGCCTTGTCTGGATGACCATCGAGGGTGAGCTCTACTGCCTCCGTCCTCACAGAAATGCACTTCTGAATATCTACGAGGTCTCCGAGGTGCTCAAAGCGACGAAACAATGAGGTCCCAAGGCTGCTCAGTCGGTCAGGCTTTTCACGATGGCCATCGGGAGTGAGGCATACTGCTTCCTCCTGCATTGAAATTGACCTATTGATGTCCGCGACGTTACTGATACGCTCAAAGCGATGACATAGCGAATTTCCGAGATTAGAAGACCGAGCTGGCTTTTCAGCATGGCCGTCAGGGGTGAGCTGCACTGCTTCCTCAGACATTGACACAGACTCGTCTATATCCGCGAGATGACCGAGGCGCTCAAAGCGACGTAATAACGCGTTTGCAAGATTGTCTAGCCAAACTGGTTTGTGGGGATGACCCGTCGGAGTGTTACGTATGGCCTCTTCAAACATCGAAATGCACTCATTGAGGTCTGCAAGGTCACCAAGATGTTCAAAGCGACGAGATAGGGAGTTTCCGAGATTATTCAATCGAACTGACTTGCGGGGATCGCCATCGGGAGTCAGGCACAGTGCCTTCTCGGTAACTGAAATGGACTTGTTGATGTCCGAAAGGTCGCCGAGGCGCTGAAAGCGACGCCATAACGAGTTTCCGAGGTTGTTCAAGAAAGCTGGTTTGTTGGGATGATCATCAGCAGTGAGATCCACTACCTCCTCCCTCATCGAAATAGCCCTGTTGATGTCTGCGAGGTCACCAAGACACTCGAAGCGACAATGTAGTGCATTCCCGAGCGTGTCCAACCGAGCCGACTGATCAGGATGGCCACTGGGAGTGAGACGGACTGCCTTCTCCGATATCAAAATAGATTTATTCATATCCGCTGGATCTTCGGTGCGCTCGAAACGACGATACAGTGCATTCCCGAGGTTGGACAACAGACCTGGCTTGTCGGGGTGGCCATCGGGAATGAGATGCGCTGCTTCCTCGGATATCAAGATGGACCTGTCAATGTCCGCAAGGTCACCGAGGCGCTCAAAGCGACGGGAAAGTGAACTTCCGAGATTGACCAGCTGAGCTGGCCTCATAGGATGCCCTTTAGGAGTGAGACACAATCCTCGCTCGGATACGGATATGGACCTATTCATATCTGCAAAGTCACCAAGGCGATCGTGGCGACGAGCCAGTGAGAGCCCGAGATTATTCAACCAAGCCGGTTTGTTGGGATGGTCATCAACAGCAAGATCCACTGCTTTCTCTGCGATCAATATGGACTTGTTGATGTCGGCAAGATTACCGAGGCGCTCGAAGCGGCAAGACAGGACACCAGCGAGGTTAGACAACCAGGTTGGTCTTTCTACATGACATGTGGGGGTGAGATTCTCTGCTTCCTCAAACGCCGATATGGACTCATTGATGTCCGTGAGGTGACCTAGATGCTCAAAACGACAATACAATGAGCCCCCGAGGACGTTTAACCAAGCTGGCTTCCTGGGATGGTCACTTGGAGCGAGTTGTACAGCATTTCTTAAAATCGAAATTGCCTCGTTGATGTCAGCAAAGTTCCCGGTGTCGTCGAACCGACGATACAATAAACTCCCAAGCTCGGCTAGTAATGAAGGCCGGAGAGCATCCGAATCTGATATTTCCAGCAACGTTGCCCGAGTCCTTTGTATTGACTCTTCGTAGCCAAGATGCGTACTCTCGGTACGAGAAGCTCCAGATTTTATAAACTTGGTTGGCACAGTGATCCCGGCCAGCTTTAACGCGAACCACGCTACTTGGTATGCATAGCTCTCTACCACTCTGGAAATTAAATATGTAGCTCCCGTCTTGTCAGCCTGGACGCCTTGTCTCTGCAAATGGACCAGAAGAGCAAAACAGAGATCGAGTGCCGACGTGGAGTAGTCCGAAGGCCTCCTGGGGTGAAGCTGGAATGCATCCTGATACAACGCGATCGGCACATGCAAGTCAAAACAATGATTGTTGACCTGGCAATGAATGAACCTTGCAGTGGCCGAGTTAAACATAGCAGCAGATCGATCGGGATGGTGAGCGGGACACATGGCTCGTACAAGTTCAAAATACGTGATTGCTTCATCGAGATCCTTTTGGTTCTGGGACTGGCGGTAACGCAGGAGAGCGCGGTTTCCCGTATCAGTAAACTGTTTTAGTTGGCTCGTTGCGCGGGAATCCTGCAAAATGTCGTCCGATCTTCGACGCGACATCAACGATAACAACGGATAACATACATCGATTCGTATCACAGGTTCGTCGAGGTCACAGGTGCGTCGTTCAATGATGACCGTGAGCGATGAACATGATCGTGACTTATCACCCGCAAATACGATAGCTACAACGAGACGTATATCGGGCTGCTCGTGCAAACAGGTAGCATCACTTACCCTTGAGTTGTTCAGCGTCATTGACTACGTCTCCCATAGTAGTCTTGCACTGGAAAATGAGTTCCTCGTTTGCGAGTCCCGGTCCAAGCTCAAAGGTTGCATAGACCTTGAGCAAAATCACAGATGATAGCTTCGATGGCCTTTGAAATCCTCTTGAGGAGAAATGACAATAATAAACTCAAACGGAGGGATGGCTCACAAGAGGATTTCTTCATCCCATTCCACTACATCATCGTTTGTAGAGGCTGGTCTGGTCGACGTTTTTATAATTGTCCCATCCGCTTCTACAGCAACATAAAAGCCTATCGGTACTCGATGGAGGCCAGACATCACCCCCGTGGCGCGCATGTCTGGACAGAAACGTTAACGGTGACCATGATTCAAATATGCCACATTCACTACATACGGGTTATAACAGCATCTTGGCGCACACTTGTATTCGACAAGCAGTCGTTCAATCTCTTTCTTCGACGAGTACATTGAAAGTCCTGGAGGAAAGGTGACAAACGATCGGACGACTGGCCGCAAGCCATGGTTGTGAGAGGGTGAAACAAACTGCAAGCATCTGAGGGGGTAGCCTGATCCGAGTTTTTGACTCTTGAGCGCTGTGGCCATAAAAATGGTTGCCGCAGACTTAAAGCAGCAGCGCCCGCAGTCAAATTCCACAGGACGTGTAGAACTTGCTGTGCATGCTTGATGGAGGATGAAGGAAAACCTCTGGCCGATCTGTTGATTGCTGGCAGTGCGGCATGGTATGAATCATCGTGCCACGATGGTAAAGGCTAACCAGACTTGAACTCATGGTTGCCTAATTGGGTGACCACTAGATTTCTTGAACGAGTATGGCTAACCAAACTTTGTTATCGACCAAAACGACTCGGGGTTAGTCGGCTGAACCCTATCGTGCCTATAAACCAGCTCGACCAGGGCATTCCCGAGCGAACCTCCCGAGTAATGTGACATGGGTTCAGGTTCGTGAATGTTAATGACCACTCGCCATCCCGACGGGCCGAACGATGCTCAAAATTGGAGGAAAGGAAAAGGAAAGAATTCGGAAAGGAGCGGGAAAAGAGCATGAACACGATACGTGCGCGTGTTATCGCCATCTCAACTAATCGACGATAGACACACCTCCCCAGAGGTCAACGTCCGGCCCACACAAAACCTATCCAAACATCATTTACAAGATCCCGTACAACTCTCTCTCCTGCTTCGTCCACTCAAATACGGGAAGCGCGTGGGCCTCGGTGTTGAACACCCACTTTTCCAGAGGTATCGGATCCTCGTCCGAGAATAAGAGATAGAGGTATTTTAGCGTCTCGGCCAAGAAATAACTGGCCACATTGTAATATTGAGTACAGTGTCCCAGGTGCAATCGTGCAAGAGGCTCACCTTGGCATCTGGTCCATCTGACCCGGATGATCAGTGTGGACGTTGGCAACGCTAGCATACCCAGAGTCCGTCTTAGCATAGCGCTCGATGGCTTCGAAGACGTGCCAGCCCCGATGGCGCCATTTCACGTCTCCAGTCGTTCTCCACAGAATGTAAAATGACTCGACTGCCTGCACAATCAAAAAAAGATGCAAAAAGAAACAACAAAAAAAAAGTCAGAAGATGAGACTCGCACACATGGGGACATAGGCCATCAGATGGAATGAAACAGGACACGTACCTCAGGCCGCAGGTAATACCCTCCATCCTTGACCATATAGTCCCTTCCAAACGTCTTCGGAGGCCTGCCCTTCTGTCGTACATGGGGTACCAGCTCCTCGACCGTCGTATTCTCATTCAAGGGACTCGTCCACGGTTTTATATCTCCAACGCCTGGCGGCAAGCGTTCCCGTTCCCGTCCCCATGCCCTCTCCCACAACCCACGCAACGTATCCCACCAATCCTCATTACCCTCCTTCCATGCACGGAGTGCATCCATCCACTGTATCTCACCGAGATCCGGATCAGCAACCATCCGTACATACTCGGGCGCTAACCCCGTTGGCTGGTCCGCGTATGTCAAGTAACACGTCTGTGCGATCCCCTCCGCCGCCCACAAATGCAGGTCTGCCAAATTGAATTCGGCGAGGTCAGTAAACGCGCGGCGGTCCGCAGGAAACAGGTCATCGGCAAGCTCAGTGACGTTGATGCCAAGTGTATCGAGGCGGTTGAGCGGAAGGAGGTGCACTCCAAGTGCAAGCAAGCCGGGGAAGAAGCAGGCGAGGTGTTCAAAGGCGTGCGAAGGGGCAAACCATCGTTTCAGCTTGGTAGCGTCGGTCACGTAAAGGAGTTGACGATTTGGACTGAGGAAGAGCAGGTTGTTGATAACATACGAGGTGAATCGAATATCTGTGTGAGGGATGGGCGGGGTCAGCAACAGTATCAGTAGTACTAGGTACCAGAGGCGGACGGACACATTTCTAGATTACGCTTGTCTGTACGTGCAGTCATTAAGAACTGTTTGAGGGTGTATTCGTGTCCGCTATCCGCAAGGGCACCAACGGAAAGTTGAACTGCCCCATAAACACTACATGAATAGTGAGTATGGACGAGCAGTGATCCACTCACCGTTGGATGGAGTACCTGTTTTCAGATTCCACCGCGTAGGATACATTCCACCAGATTCACTGAGATTTGCAGTGTAAAATAGATTGGTGATTATGGTAGCCTATAATGATGGGTGAGCTGCAGCTCGGAACACGAACGGCGATGAATACCAACGTGATCAACATGGTCCTTTTTGTTTGTAATCTTTCCCAGGTATGCATACTCCATCTGACAGGACGCTATTTCGGCCAGCACGCCTGATGGGTTCAAAATGTTTGTTCCTCTGCAAGAACCACAAAAAAGGGGTTAGGGTCAACTCCGAAACCAGAAATGTCAATCAAGCTAGCCTGTAGGTGTCAACAGCGAAACCTGGGAATCCGCTCGTCGTGTTGAATGCAGGTGCCAAGATACTTCCGAGTTGGTCTGCCTTTTCTCGCAAAAGAATGTCGCCGGACAACGCATATGCAGCTAGCAGCCCCCCGAGATAACGAATGGCAGTTTCAAAGAAAGGAACGTAGTTGTTCTGATGGGGTCTAGTGCTGAATGGAACGGCGAGAGGAAAGGGGAGGGGAAAGGGCTTACGGATGGCAACGAAAAATTGGTATTGCTTATCACTGGCAACGCGCGTGCGTACTCGTCCCGCAACCCCATGAGTAGCATCGTATCGAGAGAATCCACGATGGTGACACCCCAGCCATTGAAGCTTGGCGCACAAATTATCAACGACAAAAGTATGTAGAGAGAAGAGGACTTACTTGTTGATGCTCTTGTTCGATGTCGGCATCAACTCGTCGTGCGGAAATGCATGCTGTTCGTAGCCATGATAAGCATGCCGGAAGGCGTCCTTGACTCGCGCTGCCCGTTCGGCCCAAATTTCCGGCGTTTCTGACGGCCAGAACTGCACGTCTTCAGAGAAAACGATGTCGTCTCGTATGAGATAGCCATAGTAAACAGTGGAGAGGATGGCAGATATGCCGAGCGTGAGGAAGACATGGCGGACGGTGATTCGGCGGTGTTGGCGGAGATGGAGGCAGGCGAGGAAGTTGGTGGGCGCGATGTAGTGGAGGATGTTGTTCAGCGCTCCCATGGTGGAAGAAGCGAACTAGGAGTTGTGTGACATGTGGTCCCGGGCTTCCCCTCAAACCCCTGCCTTGTGCAGTATCACCTCCCGAGGCCATGCCGAGTGGCACCCACCACGCTCAATTCAAGAAATTTTCGAGGGTGTTACCAAAGCTCAAATGAGGATTGGGCGGGTTGATGCAAACTAGACCAGGTCGGTATGTCCACGGGACATTGTACATCTGCTTCAAGAAGACTAGAGCCAGGACAACCTTCTATCTACCTCCGGACGCCTAGAATCAACCACGATAATCTCACTTGCACCGGCTTGGCAAATCATATATTTAAACCTTGCTATGGTATCTGTGGACCGTGGTTAGTCCACTACCTTTCCGGGTGAGTCCTTCTGTTTTTGGCCCCGATACCATGCTTATGATTCCGCAGATAGATACTCTCTGGGAAGAACTGGGCTGAAATAGACAACGACTCGGAGGGGCTACGCCGCGCATAATCAAACTAATTCCGAGGGAGACAAAGAGTCAATCCCAACTCCATCAATTGCTAACGCTCTGAAGTCTCGCACCAACCAGCGGCTCATGTACTATGCATCTCGCCCCGGTGGAACAGGACACACGACGCGTGGTACCCGCGGCCGATTGTCTTCAGGTTTGCACCGGTACTGATTCATTCTGCTTCCGAGTGTTTTGGGCTTTACCGCAACTCCATCTGATTCCAGTAGCGATCATTTCGCGCTCTTCCGGGGTACTGCTATGCCACTACACGGACCGCTCCGACCTCAGGCGGAGGGCCAATTCAAAGTCAAGCTTAGCCACTGCAGTTCGCAACGTGCTACCAAACACAAGGGTACCGTCAAATTATCTATTTTTCATACTCCAACCATTTTATTTGTACCCAAGGCGACGTTCCAACCGCCGGTACCATGTACGACCATCTTCACAGATTGGCGTTGATGGGGCTACATCCGAAATTGACGACACCGTACTGTCATTGCGCTAGGGTTAGCCAAAAAGTCCTGGACCGGCAGCAATCCAAAAGTCCGCATACCTGCGTCATCTGGCTGTTGTCGCAGCACAATGGCGCCTGCTGGCACACCGCTGCGCTCGCAGCACCCAGCACGGGAATCGGAGTACATTGCACGCCGATGAGGTCGCCTTCAGTAAGGGGCCCAACGATTCCAACCAGCGTGTCAACGAGGTCACTGCTCGATCCAGGGCTGGTTGACTACAGTTCATTCCATGTGTTAGCATGAATGGAGCTAAACTGATATCGGAGGCGGGGTGGCACGTACATCCACCACATGGTCGCAACATTGCACATCACCAGTGTTACACTCACCGTCGCTGATCGGTGCAGGGAAAGCCCTGATAGTCCCGATGACCGCCAGGACGGACAAGACGACGACAGATCTGGAGAGGCAGGTGAACATGGCGTTAATTCGACTCGAAGTGCAACGGGAGAATTGCAAAGTTGAATGCAAGTGACGGATGGGACAGCGAGCCTGGAAGATGCAGCAGAGAAGAGGAGCGGCTTTATACCACGTCGAGGTCTGTGCGTTCTTCTGCTTGCATCCTTCCCATTTGCGAATCAAAAAGGAACAATTGAACACAAACGACCGCGCGTCTAGGAAGCAACTCGTCCTCGAGCCCCGAATGGCGCAGACTCCACTTCATGTCTGTCTCTCCCAGCCGTCTTCTCACAGTCGACCGGCGCAGCCAGATCCAAGGCACAGATCTGAAAATACTAGACGAAACGGACATGGACATCGCGGCTTACCCGCGGGACAAATGAGAGATTCGTCGATCCAAGCCCGAACGAGCCAAAGTAGCAAGACCGAACTGTATAGACGGCCGCTCGCCACCAAATGTATCGTGCGCTTTCGTTACAGAGTCCGACAAACTTTGATAGACAATGATGATGATCAGCACTCTGGCGGAACTCGACTCGATACCAGTCCAGAGAGGACTTCGTTCATGAAAATCGAAGACGAGGTACTCTTGTCCCAGGCTTAACGCTTCCCGACAAGTACGAAATTAACGGCAAATATGGAAATCGCGCTCCTATCTGGGTCGCGTACAGAGCTCGGGTCCAATGATGGAGCAAGGCATGCTGTGGCTACAGCATCTTGACGGTCCCTGACGTCGCGGTTCCATCATGAGCCAGACTTGATCGGTGATCATGATCCACTTCATCCAGTGTCTTCCTTCTTCCCTACATTATTGATAGCGGCCTGTAAGTCCATAGTCCGTGTATCGATGTCAATGTGTAGACCTGTGCCAAAAGCGCTGATGAAATTTATTGCTTTGGACGCCATATCAATATATCGTGACACGCTGATGAGCATTTTAGCAAGTCTGCCTTTGAAAGTATCACACGAGAGGTGTCGGATGTGCTCCTCATCGGAAACGGCCACCTCGTACGAAGACGCCGCACATTTGACATGATCGAAACAGAGACCAACGTCGACGATATCGTCATTGACAGAAAGAGTTTGGTGCTATCCGCACATTGACAGTCCCGTGCATGAAAAAGTCTTCTACTAGTCGTGGTAGACACGTTCCCTCTGCATCATAGGCATGGGTGACTACCTGTGCTCTTGCTTGCATCGACAAGTGAGACAAGTACTGAACCCACGTTCTAGTAGCGCTGGAACTCCTTCCTCGACGTCAACTTGATCTTTCTACGCTCTAGGATCGACTCGCCTAGAAATATGTGCCCGCCACATGAAAGCCGGGGGCGCAAGGGGTTCGTCCTGACCCGAGAACAAAAGCGGACCTCTGTCTGCAAACAGAAAAAAAAACATGCGCGTCCGAGAGGAATCGATGACTGCTAGTGCCGTCGTCTTGTGGGTGACGCGTTTAGGGGCCTAAAATAACGTCCACTTCCAATTTCGGATTTGTACCGGGCGCGCGTCCGAATGCTCATGTGACTCGATACGGCTATAAACTTGTCACGCCCCATGCCACGCGCTGGACCAAGTCGACTCCAACGGGAGGTTCGGACGCACCGCCGCAACTCGGAGAGTGGCCAAGACAGCGCCCCAGAGGTGGACCAAGACGATGACACGGACGCACAGGCTCGATCCTCCAATGACACCGACGATGTGAGCCCTCGGACACATTCCCGATAGCTACTCGACTCACGCCCGCCAGCACCTCGAAAAAAAAGCGTGCGATCTAGTCCGGCTCGCACTCTTTTCCGAGCACAAACGCATTCCGTTGCGTCGCGAGGACATTGGCAAAAAAGGTACGACGCCAATCTCACCAGTACAATGAACGCGCCTAAAGACGCATCTAGTCCTTGGCTCGTACAATCGTGCGTTCAATGTCGTCTTGTCCAAGGCGCAGGTGATCCTACGTAAAACATTTGCGATGGAACTCGTCGAACTCCAAGCACGCAACTACCGCGATCAGGATCCTGCAGAGGACCTTGAAAACGCCACCGGCGTCAAGAAAAAAAGTTTGCCGCACTCTCTACCTGTATGTGCTTTGCCTCACTCTAACTATCCTTTATCCCCCCTCAGCCACTGCGGCAGGCTCAAAGACATACATCCTGCGATCAATCTTGGATCCAGTCATCATCGAACAAGCCGCCCTATCCGATGAACGTCTCCTCGAAGAGGAACTTGCAGAAGGGCCCGACGACGATGACGACGACGACGATATGCCCCGTAGTTATGGCAGCGTCATCGCTTGGAGCACCGCCGATCAGCTCGCTGCACTGGGGTTACTCCACGTCATTCTTGCACTCGTCCTCGTGAACGGACGAGCCATTTCCGAACGTACGTCATTGTCCTACTCCAGTCTGCTCGGCCTTTTCTGACTAGGTGCGTCGATAGTGGACCTGAGGGCTAATCTGAAACGCCTTGGTATCCCGCCTAGTGGTACCATCCCTTGCAACGCCCAGTCCACCCACCGTGCGATCCCCATCGATCTCTTTCTCCAACAGCTCGTCCGGCAAGGTTATCTTGACCATACCCGTCCCGGTGATACCAAGTCTGCTGCAGGAAAGCGACGCGGGCGTGTCTCTGCTACACAGGGGAACGGGAATGCGGAGGAGAACCCGCAGGCGTATGAGTGGCGGTGGGGAAATCGGGCACATGGCGAAATTGGCGAGCAGGCAGTGGCTCAGTTTGTGGGAGAATTCATGGTCGAGCGGACAAGTATGCCGGGCGATCTGGAGGAAGAGGAGGAGGAAGAAGAAGGGGCTGCTGGTAGCAGGGGAGGGGGACGTCGACGGGGGAAACAGAAGCAAAAGGAGGGGGGTATGGAGAAGCGGTTGGAGACGGTGGTCAAGGCGATCGAGAGAGCTGCGGGGGGGAATCTAGCCGACGTCAAATGACTGCTCGTACATGTATTACTGTAGTTATGTCTTGCGTTCGACCAAGCCAGCCAGCACGTGACATCCCTCTGCGAACACTAGACGCGCGGGTGACGCGCCTCACAAGGAACGACATCGAGTATGCATTCGGTTCCGGATCCGAGCCACCTTTCACCCCGCGATCGCCTGTGACACGCCCACCAACGTAAGCACTCGAAATCATATCATTCTCCTCCTACAACAAGAGAATGGATCGACCAAACTCTACAAAGTTTACGTGTACTCGTTACCACCGAGTTACTTTGGTGTCTACCAAGCCTTTCGCCGCCACGTTTAAATGCGCCCGGCTTTTCTCAATTGGTCAGTCCATCTTTGGGGTGTCCCGTTCAACTGTACTCACGATACAGGTTGGAAGCTTCCCCCGTTTCTTCCAAGGTGTCGCGTTTCTCGGAAGCTATTCTCGACGTTGGCTAGACTCG
>JBBPKE010000121.1:0-38454 GCA_038089095.1 Tylopilus orsonianus | reverse complement strand
CCATGCCAGTCATACCGCCCATGTTGCCACCCATATTGTTCATGCCGCCCATGCCGCCCATGCCGTTCATACCCATACCCATGCCCATCATCATCGGATTCATCATGTTCATTCCTGTGGCGCCGCCCATGGGCGGCATTTGATTCATCATCCGTTGGTAGAGCATCGACACGGCGGGGTTGCCAGGTTGCTGTACGTTAAATGGAACAGCAGGTGTGGAAGGTGTCCGGGAATCTTGGTCGTTGAAATACGGGTCGCGATTGCCAGCCAGACTCCGCACTTGGTCGCGTTGACTGCGCGGCTGAGCGGCCTTGACTTCGATCTGTGGTGGCGCAGACACGGTGAATGGGCGTGTCATCAATGCCAAGTCTAAAAAACACACACACCTGCTTGTCATCTAGGATGAGACCCAACTTGCCGACAAACTGGTCCGAGTTGGTTGCATCTTCAAAGGTGACGAATCCAAAACCTTTCGAGCGGCCAGACTCTCTGTCCACCATCACCGTCGCGTCCACCACTTTGCCAAACGTGGAAAAGAACCTGCGCATCGAGTCGGCTGTGGTGGTAGGTGAAAGGCCACCGACAAAATAACGCGTGTTTCGCAAGTGTTCTTCTCTCGGGATGGCACGTTTTGGATCGATCTGTCAGACAAAACAAGGTCAACGCCGGACAGACGACAAGTAAGCAGACGTCTGACCGATTTGCCGTCGAGAACATGTTCACGGGCAAGTACAGCACTAACAGACTCTGGGTCCTCAAACGTGAGAAAGGCGAAGCCCCTCGACCTTCCGTCGGGGTCACGCATGATGGTACAAGCATCCACCTTTTGATATAGAGGTTAGTACCAAGGCGCCACCAGCAAACCATACTCGAAGACACCGGAAAACGGATCACCTTGCCAAATTCCGAAAAATACTTCCTCAAACCCTCTGCTCAGACGGGTAAAAAAGGGGTCACCAACGCGTCAGCTAAAAAAGGCATTGGATTTCATGTGCATGAGTTATACCATCTGTAGTGTCCCAGTTAAGGCCTCCAATGAACATTTTGCTATTGGGTTCCATAGGCAATCGAGTATCGAGTTATTTAGAGTAGGGCAGTGTGCGTGAGAGAAGCAATGTCGACCAGGTCCAGGAGTATGCGGTATCGTGAAATCGACACAAAAGTGATTAGCGACCAGGATAAGCAAGACAATGGCCAATAACGAAGAGATAGTAAGTCGAGCGGCAGATTAGCATGGCAGTGAAAGACGATGGGTAAGAAAAAAAAAAAGGCAGCAGAATGAGGTGCGAGCAGAGTCATGAGCGTGTATAGCGTAAGAACATAAAAAGACTCCTTTGTGCGTCCATGACACTATCGCGGGCATATACGGGAGAGTCTTGGACATGTAGGATGCATCAGGTCACGTGCGAGCGGCAGCACGATCAAGGGCCCTTGGGTGGGCGAGGCAAGCGAGCACCGCGTTATCGACAAGGAAAGATGAAACAGCTTACCCTTCGTCTTTCATCTCCGAGGGCCGTATCGGCCTATCCTGGGCATGACGGTCCGCAGGCCCTTCGTGTGTCGCAATGGCCGACAGGCCCGCCTGTGCATTATTACTGTTAGTCGTAGCAGGCGCACGCTGCTGTCGCTCCTGGCTAGGCGTCTGCTGGTACGCAGAAAACTGCTTCGCTACCTGAGCAGAATAAGACAACCCCGAGGACTCTGCGCTTGTGGGCTTTGCAGGAAGCGATGTGCCGGTTCCGGGAGGTTCGGGCTTGCCATTGGGTGTCGAATTCGTCGTCGTCGTCGTTGTCGTCGGCAGGGGCGGCGTTGGTGGTGCCTCTTCAGGCCTGTCGAGCGTCGCAGAGCGAGTTCTCTCGATGGGTGATTGGTATTCATCGTCCAGAGGGACGGTAAACTCATCATCGTACAAATCTGTGTAGACGGGATGTCAGCGCTGTCCACCAGGATGTCGGAGAGACGCTCACCTCCATAAAGGTCGGAATCAGCGTTTTCCTTCTTTACGCTCGACATGGTTGACGGTGGCTTCCGGTGGTCGCGGTACTGGGGCAACTTGTGGAAAGGGTGCTGATGGTTACGTCGGCGCAGTAACACAGCCAAACAACAGCCTGTCGCTTGGCAGTCCGTCTCGAGAAAATGAACGATAAATATCAGGTCCCAAGGCAAAGGGAAATTACAAAGCTAATGTACAACATGATGCATGCATCGGATTCCAAGGGAAAGCGTCTACTGTAAAGCACCAGTACGAAGGGCAAATATGTCACCTCGTTACAACAACTAATGGACACCATTGACCAGCCCTTCTCGGAGGTGTTGTGCCATGCGCTCAGCGGCAGCATCATAAACATAACGTGTAGGCTGACGTTTGGGCAAATACCCGGTATCGTCCGAATCAGAGTCGACCGTAGAGTCCCGGTACGCGTCCTTTATGCCAAAATACGCATTGTTCGACTCGCCGTCTGTCAAGAAAGGTGGTTAGCATCCACTGGGGCAGAAGTAGATCAAGTACCATCTACGTCGTCGACAACCCGTCGCTTTCCAAGTGCCTTGGCGCTCGGCCGAATGGGTGTACGAATATCATCGTCGCTGTCAGAAATATCACCTTCGATGTTCATCCGTTCCATCACATCCAACATGTGTTCCTTGTCACTATCGCCTGACGCGTGTGCAGGGGGCCGCCCACGATCTGGTGAAGGCGTGCGGGATGTTGTCAGGATTTGTGCCGGAGAACGAGGACCAAGCGGGTGAGGCGGAGCGAGAAGGGTCGGTGTGTTGGTCTGCGACCCGTAGTGATGGCCTGTCGGTTGATTCTGGGCTAATGCACCCGGCACGAGATTGGGCGGAATGCGAGGCAAGGGATGATTTAGCGAAGGTACGACAGCAGGTAACTCGAAAGGTTGATGCGGTGCTGTGGGAGATGGAAGCGGCGGTGACGGCGGTTCAGAGGAGCCTGTGTAGGGACCTGGGGGCTCGAGGTAATAATCATCGTTCAATTGCTGCGGGAATTCGCCTCAGTGGTTGCTCGGACAAGAACATAAAAGTTAAAAATTACCTGTCTATCCATTCTAACCTCTCTTTTGCTCTTTTCTTCAGTAGCTCGCTCGGTGGCGACCCTCGCGAGGTCATCATACATCCGCAAGGCTGCGACAAGAGCCTCGTTTGCTTCTAGCAGGGCGGCCAATAACTCTTCTTCTACTGTGAGTTCGCCTGGCACGTCCTCCGTAGTTGCAACTGCGAGATCTTGTTGCGATCCATGCGTGACTGAGCGTGTTCGAGTATGTTGATATGTCGCTTTTTCGGCGCGAGAGTGCTCTGCGCCAGCAGACGCCCAAGGTATTTGTGTGTAAATCAGCTCCTGGGATGCGCGGCATTTCGCAAGGAATTCCTATGGACGAAGTTTGTCAAATATCAGACGTGATAAAACGACGAGTTTACGGGAATCAGGCCGGTGTCGAGCGCATCTGGTCTGGCAAAGGCCAGTGTTTGGGATAATAAATCGGCATTACCGCGAGCGATCTTGCACTCTTGAAACAAGCGCCGTATGTCCTCCTCGAGCGGAATGACACGCTGTTGCTGGTAGCGCCGACGGCTCTGTAGTGGATAGCTGAATGGGTTAAAAACCGCTGATACAGGATGGATACACACCGGAGGACGCTCTGGCGGGGGAGGTGTGGGCGTAAGATCATCCCGGGAAAATGACTCTGCAAAAACCGGAGTCTCTAGAGAATACTGAGAAGAACGACGTCGGAGGGGCGCAACAGGGGGGGTAAACATGGCGTCTTCTGTGTCAAAGGGAACCCCTGTGTCAGGCTTATCCGCAGGTTTCAGACGACACCAGAGGGCGCGAAAGCCGTCCTTTTCTTTTTCTTTTTCCTTGCCCACCAGTTGAGGTCCTGATTGAATAGATGAGCGTTGGGCCGTAGAGATCGACAGAGAACATACGAGAGGAGGTTATATAAGCGGCAGCACCAAGGACGTCCATCAGTCGTTCGCGGACGACAGGTGAAGTGCGTGGCGATGTGAGGACTTCGTCGAGGACTTCTATGAATTTGCGTTGAGAGATCTGTTGGATGAAGACATCCGAAGCATTTCGAAGCATGATCGCCCACAGCTGTTGGGGAGGCACGGATGAGAATGAAATAAATGGGGAAAGCCCACGGTGCGCACCCTTGCGGCAGCCAATTGCGCTTTAGGCTCCGCGTACCTGTTTGAAAAAGCATATTAATGAAAACCTTGAAGGATCGCGCAGAATGCGACTTGCTTGAATTCACGCCGAAGAGCCTTGGCGGCTTCCTTGGCATTTGTTTCACTGGCGGATGCTCTCTCACAGACCTCGAGCACGACGGACCAATCCTCTGAAGCGGTAGCGGTCAGATAACCTAGCGGATAGGTGATCAGATTCTGGGCAAGTTGGGTGCTGGAAGGGATGTACCAATCATGCGCGTGAGCTCTGCAGTGCCGAGATCATCCTCACGGCGATCCCTGTCGCGGGTGCGGTCGAAGCGATCCTTGTCCCTGTCCCTTTCCTTGTCAGCCTTCCACCTGTCCTTGTCCTTGTCCCTGAGCATCCCCTCCCAGAATCCCTTTCGATCCTTCTTGTCCTTGTCCATCCGATGTGGCTCGCTGTAGGTGTGATGGTCTTCGGACGTATCAGCCGGGTACTGCACAAGGGCGACGTCCGGATGGGGCTCGAGGGCCTTGAGTATGCCCAGGGCGGGGACGGCGCCGGGAACGGGCGGGGACCGTTTCCTGAAGATGCGGTCGTCAGACCTCTGACTGCGGGGGACGCCCTGTACGGGGACCGTGTTGGATGCGGCGCCGAGCGGGGAGGAGGAGCGGGGGGAAATGGGTACGGTGGAGGGGATCTGGGGGGAGTTACCCGGCTGGGAGCCGAGGGAGGAGGAGCGGGAGGGGATGACGGGGGGGACAAAGTGCTGGTGATGGGAGCGGGGGCTCGGCACGCGGCTGGAGTCGTCGGGCTGGGCCTGGTGGAGGAGCTCCCAGTGGTCCTCGGTGGATGGCCTGGGGATGGTGCGGGAGGGGTCGCGGGACTGGACGGGGGGGGAATGGAGAAGGGCGGGGGACGCGAAGACGGGGTGATGTGCGGATATGGCGTCCTGGGGAGAGATCAGGAGGGGCGGGGGAGGCAAGGGGGTTCGGGGACTCGCCTCGTCAATGATGGGTTGGGTCGCTGGATCGCCATCGCGGCCGAGGGGTGTGACCTTGGCGGGCTTTGGCTTGTCGCGCCCGAAGAACTTTTGGAGCTTCATCCCGAGTCAAAGGGGGGCCTCGAGCCGAGCAAAATACAGAAAATTTACGTCGAGTACAAGTAATTCGATATCGCTCTGGGCCAAGGCTGTGTCCCACTGCACTGCTCCCTCAGCACCACGTGACCCCAACCGGCACTCGGCCCCTCGCTTCCGCCTCCCCGAGCACCACCGCACCCGCCGCCTCCAGCCCCGCACCCGTGTGCTCGAAGCTCCCCACACACCCATACCCGACATCCCCCGCGTCCACCATGTCGTACGGCCCGCAGCTCGCCACCACCACCACCGCCGTCGTGTCCAGCACATGCTCTCTCAGTCGGCGCAGGCACGCCATCTGCCAGGTGCTGCGATCCGCGTTCCGCGTCACGAAGAGGAGCAGTGCTGGCCCAAGGCGCAGCGCCGCGGCCGCCTCGTCCTCTTCCGGGCCCGGCACCCGCGTGTACACCATGTGCCGCGTCTCCCCCCGCCGTCTCTGCACGCTCGCGGCGAACGCAACGTAATGTGGTCTCGCCCGGTTCTTCTCCTCCCCGTCGTCCACCGCCTGGTTCACACTCTCCATCTCCGGCGTCAGCACCAGCACCGGTCCCGGTCTCACTGCCGGCAGTGGTCCCCTTATGACCGCCACAGACGCACCATACGCCCTCTTGCTCAACTCGGCGTTCGCGTCCACAACCGCTCCAAGCTGTTCTTCATCCAGCTCGCCGAAAACCGTCTCCCACGTGCCCGCAAAGCGTGCTTTCAGCTCACTGATCCGCATCCCGCTCTCCCTCAGGGCCGCGAGTGACAGCTGCCCATTCTCGACAGCCTTGTACGTCTCCCTAACAGCCCCTGTCTGGTGTGCCATCGTGTGGCAGATCATCGCAATGTCCGCGCCGGCCAGCAAGCTCAGTACTGCCCCCTTGGGCGTCGTATATTTTGCGGCCACCGCGTCCATCTCGAGGCAATCCGTCACAATCACCCCTTTGAACCCCATCTGATGGCGTAGCAGCCCCGTCGTTACCGTTCTCGAGCACGAGCACGGCGTCTCCTTGTCGTCTTCTGCCACAACCAATGGCAGCGCCATGTGCCCTGTCATAATGGTGGCAATACCCGCTTCGATCAGCGCTCGGAAGGGAACCAGCTCCGTCTCCTGCAGCTCGCGCTCGGTCTTCTTGATTACCGGCAGTGCGAGATGCGAGTCCACGTGTGTGTCCCCATGACCCGGAAAATGCTTTGCAGATGGCGCGATTCCACCCTCCGTGAGTCCATTGCTCACTGCCATCGCGTACTTGGCCACCTCGTGCGGATCTAAGTGATGGTCCTGAATCGCGATCCTTCATATGCGTGCGCGCCGGTACTTACCATCGCCAAACGAACGGACTCCTGTGCGTGTTACAGTCAGTCGCGAAATCCGAGAAATGCAGGACCAAGCCTACCGATCACTGGATTGCGATGATCCGAGTTCACGTCCGCAACAGGACTGTAAGCCCAGTTGATTCCTGCAAGCTTCATCTCCTTGGCAGTTCCAAGCGAGCACGACTTTGCGATTCCCGGGTCACCCGTTGCGGCAAGTGCCATTGCGCCGGGGCTGGTGATGCTCAGTTGGACCGGCCAAACATGCGGCTTAGAACTTACAATTGGGTCCCAGCCGTGTAACGCGGCGTGGAGCTAAATGCGGACACGAGCCCTGTGAGAGCGTATGGTGTCAGTGGTGGGCATGCTCCAGGACACACTGACCATTCTCCTGGTCGATCCCAATCATCAGAGGTTGAGCATGGCCACAGTCTTTGGCGAACAACTGCAGACTCTTGACAAGGCCGTGAACTTGCTTTATGCCTGTAACGCGTGCATATACACTAGGTAAACCGATTGGCAATCAGGACAGTGTGAGCTCACTCTGTACGTTTCTCCTCATAAGAATAATGTTACTATGTCGGGACCATTTCAGTGGGAGATGATAGTTGTTCCACCGGGAGACGCACCCGACATGATAATCGCGAATGAGGGTCTTTGCATCATCGTTAATTTCGTGGCCGTGAAAACCAAAGACGAAATGCTTCCAGCGTCTTGGTCAACACGTATAATACCATGTGAGACGGTTTTACCTGGCCAATCTCGCGTTTATCAGCTTCAGTCAACGTGACCATGGTAATACGTGGACAGAAGGGGTACAAGCTGCGAAACAGAGGCTCGCCACGTATTTATGTGCAATTGTCGTGGCCTGGCGCGTGAACATCTCAGCTGACCACCGGATCGACGAGAACGGTGGGAATCCTTATCAGCGTTGACACTTTGGCCATGGAACGTCCTGTCAAGAAACCACGACTACAAGGTCCCGACGGCTTTCAGAAATCCAAGCCGACGACGTGCTACAAGCCGCCAGAGAGCATCACCAAGTTTGTCTCTGCTTTCGATGATGCATCAGCGTCCCCCAGGGTCGTCGTGCCGCCCAAGAAGAAATCCGTCTCTGCTGCAACCCATGAGCGACCACGAAACCCATTCGTGGACTTTGACGTGCCCAAAGAACCAGAGGCTGGGCCGAGCAAACCATCAGTGCTCAGGGGACTATTGGAACCCCCGTTGACCATACATCATGCAGACAAGCCGCTGCCTCCTCTCAAGGTATTGAAACCCCCCGTGTTTCTGCCTCCCGCCGTGCCACCCCCGACGGCTTATGTCGGCCCGTCCGACAAGAAGCCAGGAACTAGCGTTCAACCGACGTTGCAGCGACCGCCGCCGCATCTCGAAAAAATCAGATCGATTCTCAAGCCGCCTCCCGTGCCAATCCCGACGTCGATGAAACCGTCCGTGCCACTCAAGCCCCTTGTACCACCGCTATCACCGCTGCTCCTCGAGGACCGCCCTGGATCGCCCAAGAAAGTCATGAAGACGATCTTTACAACCAACGTCGCCCAGGCAACCGATCCGACCAAGGAAGGGGCCGGCGCAGAGCTCTTGTCACTGTTCCTCCAGCAACACGGGCACAATTTCACGTCGGCGACCGATCAGGAGCTCCAACGCGGTGTGATGGTGAGCCCGGACAAGCGGTCTCGAGGCAGAGACCCCAAATTTGTCCGGTGCGTCCTTCTCCTTGGCGTCTCTATCCCACCTCTCATCGACTCTTTAACTGTAGTGGAGGTCTGGCGGAACGTTTTCAGCATCGGATCTCGTGCGCCAAAACGGATTTTGCGCTCTGGAGACGCCAGATGGAGCGCAAGCTCGACTCGGGGTCCAAGTTGGCATCGGACATGCAATTGCGGCTCCTGCGCGTGCTCGACGTTGTCAAAGTGCCCGAGCGGTCCCGTTTCACGGCTGGGTGTCCCCGCGCGGGCCTCGCGCTCTGCCGTCTGACGCGCCGACACGCGCTCGCGAGCGGGGACCTGACCCTGGGCACGTACGTTGTGCTATTCCACTTTGCGCCGACACAGGGGTCGCGGTCGGCTGTGAGCACACCGGATCGGTTCGAGGAGGGCAACGACGTGATGGCGTGGATGCCGTGGCACAAGATGGAGCTGGCAGGGGTCGAGGGGAGTCGGGGACTTTTGGAGATGGTTCGGAATCTCGACCCATTGACGCCACCCCATAGCTTGCTTGTGGTGTCTAGGTTTTGTCTCGTTGCGCCGAGGCTCGTCCATGTTGATGACGCAACGTGAGGGAGAGACTTGTCGAGGACTGCGTGCTTGCGAAAACCCGACGCAAGACGACCGATTTGACAGAGCTGGACAATGTGCTCAAAGATCCTATTCGCTCCATCATCGTCTATCGGTTGCGCCTCAACCGCTGTATTGATGCTGGGACCAGGGACTCTGACTCAGTATCGTATCCCATTGACATTGCGGGCAGATCTCCACGGACAATGCATTCCCCGCAACTCAATACTTTGGCTCCATTCCACACATGCTACTGGCTTAGTCTGTCACTCAGGTACGGGTGTTGGCTGGGCTGGTTCTCCTTCTGGCACATGTCATACGAGGAATTGCTTGGGGATCCTCTAGAGAATGAATTCGATTCACGGTGACCGACCAATGTCATACCATGACGGACTTAGTAGTGTCCCAGTATACTATTACTTTGGAATGGCGTTGACTGGTTCGTTGACCCATGGAGCGCTGTTCTACTCAAAGTGGCCCCTATACTTGCACGTGATCGCGCACGTCGCAATCTCTTCCTTTCTTCGAGTACATATTACTTACCGAGGTACAGAACATGCCACGAAAACCCTCTCGCTCGACGAACATGATGGACAAAGACGACGACGCCCTGTCACAATACAGCAAGGGACCAGACAGCGACGATCGCGAATTGGAGTACGTCTCACATCCAAGTGCCCACACGCGGCGGATAGTCTGATGCTGCTCTCAGGCAATACGCCAAGGCTGTCGCAGAGTTCAAGTGTGCGTACGACACAGGTCTTCATTGTTCCCGCATGCATACGCACGTACCGGATTCCGCATACAGTGACGTGGCAGAAGCAAAAAAGGGAAAAGGAGAGAAAGTTTCTAAGGGTGGCACAGGCTGAAATGAATGCACACGTCTGCTGTACCCGCGCCCTTGTTTCTGCGCTGCCACTCACACCATTCGTTCGACAGGTCGATCGAAAGAAGCGCCAGATCGAAGGCGTCGTGAATGACATGTGAGGACGGCGCATGTGTGCATATATGCACCCGACGTGACCTGACTTGCACGTGCGTCGAGGACAGGGAAGCAACGTATCAGGATTTCCTCTCGAAATATGCCGCCATCGAGGACAAGGAACGGGAGGTGATCGTCAAGATTGCGGATACACTCAACACGCTCGTGGTCTGTGTCCGTGTCCTCCATCTACAGCACATTATGATGCAGAGTTTTCTCGCGTCCGTTCGCTTTCTAGGCGTTGTCGGTAAGAAAACACCAAGAGACGATAGAACTCACGCAGAGCCTCGAAGAGGGTCAAGTCGAGGGTCTTAAGCAGGTCAAGCAATCATATCAAGGTATAGTGGCATCTTGCGGGAAAAGATGCTTTGTTGTTTGCCCAGTTCCCTTCCATAGACTTTGTAGACATGTTGGACGCTTTCATCAAGGTCTGACCCTGGATCGTATCGCCTTTGGGTATGTGCGTTGTTTTCGGACAAACAGGTGCTACATCCCACAGCCCATGTTTTCGTTTTGCGACATGGACCAAAATGCATACACCCTCGTTTTGCTTTTCCCATGATAATGAATGCGTCCTGAGCCGATAACAACAATACCTGAGAACCCCACGCAAGTACTAGGTGAGTGGTTGGGAACCGCGGTACACTTTGGGGAATGATTCTTTGTTCTCTCGCACGTTTGGTCATTTACACGCATGCCGTATTAGCGCAAATCGAAGAATCCAACGACCGTCATATGGCATTCGGAGCTGGTTAACCAGACTCTCGGCTCGCATGACGTGGGGGAGGGAATCAAAGGCGACCCAGTGTGGGAGCGCCACAATGATGGACCGATGATCGAGTGTTGATGACAACGTCGTTTGCGACCGAGCACCTGGTAAATGGGGCGGATGAGGACGAGCCCGTAGTCCGATTCCATCGCAAGCTCTCACGTCGCCGTCGGGCTGGGTTGCACTTCCGTGAGTAGGTGCAGGAGAGAAGCATCATAAGACCATCCGGGGATTGGGTGGAAATGGAAGAAACGCCATCGCGTCGATGGCACGGTCCGCTGTCGTATGGCCGAGGTTGTTCAACGAGGGAGCACGCCTACCCCACATCAGCAGCAATGAAACCGACAACGCATGGACGCGCGCAACGTGTGCGATCCTCGATAGCTTGGCACTGTCCTCGAGCTTCTCGATTGTGGTGTCTTCGCGTTCGACGACAGCTGTCCGCGGGTTTCACCAGTTGGCTTGGCGTTTCTTTCCGAAATAAACGCCCCTCCATCTTCCCTCCACGCGGGGTCGGATGTATCCGGCCTCGTTCGTCCCGTCGCTGATATCAAATGCGAGCAAGGGCCGCGCCGTACTCGGACAGGACAGAACGGTGCGGCGTGTTGCTGCCGTCGCAAAGGTCATCCATATTCCCTTTTTCGCCCATACGAGGCCCAGCGCGATGCGGGGAAAACAGTGATGGCAAAGAGAAGCAGACATAATACTACATACCGCGGGCCAAGGCGGGGTCCCATACGAGCGCGAGCGCATGATCGCACCGTTGTCCGGCGTTGGGATGTATGACACTTGGCCATGCCATGCCACGATTGTTTTCTGGCAATCGCAGGTCGACTTTGATGCCGTGCGCGGCGTCCATGTGTGATGTCTCGGTCAAGATGGTCTTTCGATAGAGCAGCACGACCCGTCTCGTGCTCGTCGAAAGCCTGGTTTGGGGGGGACTAGCCTATCTTATCCGTCCTCGCTCGACCGTCGTGGACGATCGAGACCCTGTCCAGAGTATGCGTGTGTCAAGCGAGCCCCTGTGACAAGCTGCCGTAGTAAGCAGTAGCTCCATGTCAGACTGTATTCAATCCAAAGCAGGACGGAGGACCCACGTTCGCCATGATGTACGAATGAACACTGACAAATAAATGGAGCGGCCTACTCATGGTTGAGAATACGGCTGCGTTAGACCGGCGAAAAAAGCACCCCCAGTGGTGTGCGATGAACACAGCGGTGGCCAATCGAGGGTCATGATGACAGCAAAAAAGGTGGTTTTCGGCCGAGCTCGCCGCTAACCGTTCGTTTGCGAGGTGCGGCCAGCGTTGAATTGATGCGTTTACACAAGCGATTGATGCTTTCTGAGTGAACGACTCGTTTGATGGAGACGCTGTTCCTGCACAGTTCTTAATGAGAAGGACGATTTGCGTGCCCTGTGTTCTTCGTTCAGATCCTGAGTTTGCCGAATATGCGACGTGTCGTTAGGCATGACTCAGCACTTGCGTTTGTTCCATGTTCCCAGAAGCGAAATGAATGGGATTAACACGTCTCGGAGGGGCAATGACTGCGGAGACAGAGTGACCATGGTCTACCGCATGGTTCAGAGGTATTGTCGATAATTATGAAATGCCTCCTTCCGCTCTACTGCCTACATTCGTTGCCGGTCGGACGAGTGGCCCGGAGCTGAGCATCATCGCCCGAATCACCGCCTTGGAATACTAGTGACATGGAATTGAGTCTTTTGGGATGCTATGACACGGCCTACCAGTGATCAGACCAATAGTACGATCGTTCTATCAGCGACGTGCCATTCGGCCTTTGCGCTGTCGACATCGAAACTGCGTATACGTCTCAGCTTGACGGCTTGATCAGTGGTATCATTCTTTCCAAAAACCGACACGAGTTCCGAGTCCGACGCTTCGAGGTTGAGGTCGAGACCGTACAAGCCAGGCACGCACAAGAGAATACGGCGGGGCTCGACGTCGAGAGTGGATGCGGGTATGTCTGCGTGTGTCTGTGTTGCGCCGGTGAATGGGGTTTGTTACCTGGATACATCTTGCAAAAAGCTGTGACAATTTGCTTACAACGCCAGGAACGTCGAACACAATGCGGATACTGAAGCCCTGTCGCGTCCAAGACCATGCAGGCACTCGAGTCTGCGACTTTTTGAGGATGCTCTTGGGCTGTACGGCGTTGGACGCGGCAGTGGAGCGCTCAGGAATTTCTTGGATAAGCGGTGCGGGTGACTGGTGGTTCGGATGATCGGGCGGATGTAGTGCTGCATCCATAAGGACCCGGCGGGATCGCAGTCTACCTTTAGAGGCTATGTTCGGAGTGACAATCCTCCGAGAGAGAACCAAGGTTGTTTGTACCTCGATGCGTTGAAACGCAAGTTCTGAGCTGGGCAGTGAGCTCGGAGATGCTGATGAGAGGCACGACGTGGTGAATACCGATGATGAAATCCTTGAAGTCGGGATTTTTAAGACAGCGAGATTTGATGGACGGATGGAGTATGCAATCGAACACGATGGCTGGCCGGCCCGCTAATGGGAGGAATCAGTGATTGCTGCACCGAACGGGAGCTCATCGCCAAGTGGGGTGATTCATACGGATTGTCACTGACCTCTGTCGAGGTCTTGGCGAGCATCCGACAAGACGATGGGGACAAACCAATCTTCTGGGTTGGCTTCGTCTACCAGACCATGAACCGCACGGCGTATTGCATCGTCGCCGCCAGGGGGCGGGGGAGGCACGTTTGGATCCCAAGCAATATTTACGAAAATCTTCGAGTCACGTTTCACGGCAACCTCGCCGGGCTGGTCCGACGGTGCCGCAGTGAGATGGACGAGGGCGTCATCCGTGGCTCTTGATTTTACGCAAAAGCCGGGCACTGGATCGAGCTCTACGGCAACTTTAGCGGGCGTGGCGGTCTCCATGAAACTAGCCGTGTGAGCGAGTGGTTGGCTAAATCATTCTGGGCAGAAATCTGCCGAGTGCAGATAGGCTCCAGATCTTTTCTGTGCCCCCAAAAGGAAGAACTCATATCGTGCAACCGCTCACTCGTTTTGGTCCTGCTCAAGCAGGTCTCATATAAAAAGGCCAGTCCTTGCGTCGGCCCAGACCTAGTTCCTTCCTTTTCCTCACTCCCAGCCATGCCTTCCCCCTACGCCATCACCCCCTTCCCCGAGGATGACAAGCAGCTCCAGCAGTACATGCAGGATCGCCGTGTCATTGGGGTAGGCTAACCCCCGTCCCTCCGACGACCATTCACTTATTTTGCACTAGTACGACCCCCTTGTCCAGCCCGCTTTGCTCAGGCATGAGATCACTCCCACCGATGCGTCCCGGCTCACCATCGCCTCTGCCCGCTACAACGCCGCGCGCGTCCTTGCTGGCCAGGACGAGCGTGTGCTTGTCATCGTCGGCCCCTGCTCTATACATTCCCCCGAGCAGGCCATCGAGTACGCCAAACTACTCAGAGCCAAAATCCCTGTCTGGGAAAACTTGCTGATCGTCATGCGCGCCTACTTGTGAGTCACTTTATCTCACCGGCGTGTGCTTGACTCACACGGCCTCCCGTTGACAGTGAAGTATGTGACCCACCGGGCCAGATCTCATGTAACTGATCGTCCTGTAGAAACCAAGAACAACTGTCGGCTGGAAAGGGTTGATCAACGACCCGGTAGGCCCTTTTTCCCACCGAGTTAGATGTCTTGCTCAAGTACTCCTTCAGGACATCGACGGATCCTTCCAAATAAACAAGGGGCTTCGAGTTGCCAGACAGCTCCTTTGCGACTTGACCGAGCTCGGTGTGCCGGTTGGCTCTGAGCTCCTCGATACCATTTCCCCTCAGTACATTGCCGATCGTGAGTGGATCTCTATCGTGGTTGATACCGAGCGCTGGCTCATGTCTTCCTTTACAGTTATCTCCTGGGGTGCCATCGGCGCCCGGACGACCGAATCTCAGCTTCATCGAGAACTCGCTTCTGGCGTTTCCTTCCCGATCGGTTTCAAGAATGGCACCGATGGAAGGTGGGTTCCTCAATGTTAATCATATTTGAATTTTTAACATCATTCCTTTTCTCAGTGTCACAGTTGCAGTTGATGCCATGCGCTCGGCTTCCAACCCTCATGCCTTTATGGGTGTGACCGAGCATGGTCTCGCTTCCATCGTCAAGACACGCGGGAACCAAGACGTTCATGTCATCCTCCGTGGGGGCACCAAGGGCCCCAATTACGCGTCCGAGCACGTCACGGCAGCCGCCAAGGCCATCCAGAAGGCCCGTCCCAAACACAACCCTAGCATTATGATTGACTGTAGTCGTATGTCCCTTCTCTTCTACTGCAACACCGTGCGAACTCATGGCCTTACCAGATGGTAACTCGCAAAAGGACCACAACAACCAGCCCAAGGTCCTGGATGACATCTGCTCGCAGCTCGCTGCAGGTGACAGGGCCATCACTGGTGTCATGATTGAGTCAAATATGAATGCTGGTCGTCAAGATGTACCCCCCGAGGGCCCCAATGGTCTCAAGCACGGAATCAGTATCACTGACGCCTGCGTTGACTGGGATACGACTGTCGCGATGCTCAACAGGTTGAACGAGGCTACCGGGCAACGTCGTGATTTCCTCATCGAGCAGGGTCTCCACCGGCCTGCTGGTTTCCAGCGTTCGACACCGCCAAGTCCCTGATAAATTTCGGTGCAGTACACAGTCATCACCGCTCTTCCCTGTTGTTGTTTACTATTTAGCTATGTGTGTCTTTACATTTATTTTGAATCATCGCGCGCCGGGAACATCTTGTAGCATCTGTTAGAACGCTGATATTATCATACATATTATGCAAATTCTTTACCCACTGTCCGAACATGCACGTATACTCAACAGAGTGGTATTTACCGCAAAGCGCCATGATGGAGTACGACAATATAAGCTAAAGTATTGGTACAAGTTGTACATATGACTGTCGATCATATGACTCTGATCAGTGCCAACGGTTACTGCCAGCAGGCCGACCGCAACCAGCCTAATTCAAGACGAGTATTATCCCCGAACGTGCCAGCGTTACACCACCGCGCTGGCAATGGCGAGCACGTTCGCGCACTGCAACCAACCAACTTGGCCATTCCCACTCGAATAATAAAAACTTGGCCCCTTGCCAGTGAAATCGCCCGGGCCAACAATGTTCCCTCCGCATTGATCGAATCATTCACAGCCTGATTTCTCTAGCCACTAGGAACTCGGGGTTCTCAGGATCTTATCTACGTACTATTATTGCGACCAATGGGCCGACAAGCTCAGTCTCACAGTTGAACCACATTGGTGGACTGGGTGATACCGATGCGGCTCGTATAGGATCACTTTTCCCAGCCTCTGGCATTTGACTTGGTCACCGTGCGGGACTCCAGTGTCTTGGTGTGTTTCGCAGTGCACCATGTCCAATTCCGTCCCATTGGCAATCGAAAGGAGATAATAAAGGCATGGGCCAGCCCACCGCTCCCAGATGGCTGTCACAGACAGAGAACCTCGTGACGTCCAGTATTTCTAACCCCCATTTTCTGTGCCAGGCTGAGTATAGCAGTACCGGGCCTGCGGGTCTATCGAAACAGAGCCCAAGCTACTTTTAAACAAGTATTTCTCGGCCCCTCCGGTGCTTCGTGTTTAGGCAGAGTTATCGCACGTTATCTCGATGTTTATCATGAATCACATTGTTTCGTGCCACCCATATGACCTGCAACACCGTGTATGACTGTCTCTTCTCGAGCGCTCGTCACAGGCATGGGATAGAATACCTTTGCGAAGCGTTCAGAGGTCCGTCTGCATGATATAATTACGACTCGTTTCCCCAGATGTGCGCACTCGTCCCTTCAGGAGACCCCTTGCCACGCTTCGACGATTCGATCCAGTGATGCCCCCGACCAGCCGGATCCAAGTGCATTCGTCATCTTCGTCCCGGTGCCCCGAAGCACTTCCTTTATCCCCACGTCGAGCAACCGCAAGTCCCCGGTGCCTTCAGGGGGCGGTCGACTCGTGCTCTGCATGTGCGCCTCTCGCGCGAGTTCGCGCAGTATCACGAGGAGAGATGCAGATGGGACGCCATTCCTCACGAGGTACCATGCGAGCCATCGGGAAACTTGACATGCTTCCGATGAACCAGGAGCAGACTTGAGTTCCAACTCCGCCCCGTCAAAGACGGGTTCGCCACGAGCGTAACGGGAGAGGGCCCGGACGAATTTTGGGTGATTCTGTACTTTCCCAAGGTGTTCGTCGAGGGCTTGGAGAGCCCCCGATACGGTGTTCTCGCGAATGAGAGGTGGTCGAGGATTATTTTCCGCTCGCCCACTGAATCGACGGTCAAAGACTTTACTATAAAAGTCGGCCGCGAATCGGAGGTCTTGCAGGCGAAGATGGAAATGAGAGGTAGATTGCAGTTGCGTACGATATTGATATAGTGTAAGATGTGATTGGAGCGTTTCCATCTTGTCTTGCAGAATGCTGTCTAGTAGTGCCGCATGGCAATATGCATGAAACGTCCTCTCCTCGGAGGTCTCGCCATCGTCACGGGAGAAGTAGCCTGCAAATGCAAGGAAGAGCGTGTCGTTTGAAAACGAAGAAATGAAGTGGGTGAGGTCACTGGCAGGATGGGGTTTTGCGTCCGTCAACTGTGGGAAATCGAGCGTAGCCGCATCACCAACAGAAGAACCAGAGCGAACGAATAAACTCCTACTCCCTCTGGGGTCCTCGGTGTAGCTGAGAAATGCTGTTCGACGTTTGACGTATAGAGTTTGGTTCCTCAAAAAACTCATCTTGTGTTCCGGAACGTTCTCAAAATCAACAAAGAAAGGCCAATAACGAGGTGTATCAATCCTGATAGACACGAGCTTCCCAAAGTCCGGTATGAGAGTGGGGGAGATGAGTTGCGTGACGCCTTTCTCATTACCCTCTTTTGTGGTGAGCTTGACGGGGAGATAGACCGCTTCACGTGTTGTGACGTCTCTTGCAATGAGACAGCGGGGCTCCACTGCAAGAACCCACAGGTGTCGCAGTGCTTGAAGATAACTCTTGTTATCCGATGAGAGATGGTGGAAGCGAGGGAAGAAGGCAGCGACCATGCATGCAATGGCCGCATTGGAAGTACCCAGGGTGAAACGACCTGCCCCGAGGAACAACAAACCGAGCGACAGATGTGTCGCCACATGCACACCATATCTGAAAGCATGGTGGTACACTCCGAACGCATACCTGAGTCGCCTTAAGCATGAGATCTCACCAGTGCCTGCCATGACCATGCATAGTGCAATCGAGATTAGGTTGAGACCCTCTCGTACGGCTGAACGCTTGATTTTATAATCAAAAGCGGGGCCTAGAAAGCTTATCACACCTTGTCATAACGATGTGCATCGAGAGACTCACCACTCGTCGCGACAATTCGACTAAATACGTCAAAATAGTGTGACAGCATGATGTATGCTTCGTGGCGGGCAGTACCAGCATATTTGAGCCCGACGGCAAAGCAATAGCCTGCGATGATGTTGAAGTAAGCTAACTCAATCGCGTCGTCAGCTTTCTGCTTGTTTGCGACGTGGTCTTGCATGGCTGTTATAATGGGCTCAGGAATTTGACTCATCAACCAGTCGACGGTCGATCCAATGGAAGTCCACATGATAAGTGACCTTGCAATCGTGCGCATGACCAAGAAGCTCGGTTGAATATGGTTCAGTTCAATGACCGTGCCGGGAAGCTCGAGAATATCGGCAACGTCTCTTTGTTCTGTCTTCAAGTACATCAGCCCCAATGCCATGGTTGCGGCTGGAGATGTAATGTTAACATCGAACGTGGGACGGCTTCGGCCTGTGATGGTGGCTTTCGCTTCTCCATGAATAAGAACGCGCAGCCGGTGGAGACAAGCGACGTCGGCTGGAATAGGGGACCCCTTTCCAAGCATGATCATCCCAAAGGCAAGAGCAGCAGAGTAAGTATATGCTTCTCTGTGCTCATTGCTGAGATCAGGCTGAACCAAATCCTTTCGGCTGATTTGGTGGAGACATACTTCAGCCATCCGGCGGTCCTTCGTAGCTAGATATAAGAGTCCAACCCCTGCAAGCCCAGCGGCTTGGGTCATAAGGGATACATTGAGATCCACTGTGGGCGTCGGGAGTAGTGCTGGTGTATGAACGGCCAATAGTTTCGTGACATGCATGTTTCCTGACCCGACATTTGCTGCGGACAGACCGAGAAGGACGCCGATGGACGTCAGGTCGTGTTTTGGTGTAAGGTATCCAAAAGTATGCCACGTCAGCATTTCTTTGAGGTGGCCGGTCAACCCTAATCCGTATAGAAATCCAGCATGTTCCGGAGTCAGCTCTGAAGGCTTATTAAAAGCAATCCAGGAGCTCTCCACGCCTCGCGCCCAAGGGGCAATGCGCAAGCCCGCAGCAACACCATTATGGAATTCTCCCCAGTTCGTGCATTCATGGGGGATCCCGCCAGGTTCAGGTCCAGCGATAACATTCGAAGGCTGGACCCTGATCTGATACTCTAGCTTGGGGATGGCGTATGCTTCGCGGGTGACCGTAAGTACCGAGCCAAAGGTGAACATTGCTCTGCCGTAGGGCAACGCCAAGGTCCTTTCTGCGATCCGCATAACTTGGTGTTGTTGCTCTTTCGTTTGGTCGTGTTCGCTGCAAAGACGGTTGGTCATCTGTTCAAATGGGAGGTGCTGCGACTCACTTCAAGTCAGGTCGCTCGGTGAGCCGGACAGATGGAATTCTCGATGAGCACAGCATACGTGCTACTTCTTCCAGTCGACGATCCTGGCCGAAGCGTATGCTCGCAAAAGACTTCAAACCCAGTTCCACGCCAGAGAGCGCATCAACTTCACCTGCGCTCGCGACTTTCGCTTGTTCAACCAAAGCGCTTATAGGGTTGCGATGATGAGAAGTCTGATATCGAATGAGTTCGTAATAGAAATGACATATGGAAATCATACCATGTATGTCTCAGCAGATTGATAAACCCCTTGTTGCGAGACTACTGGTTGAACCATTGCGACGCTGAAAGCTAGGTCACGTCGACCAACAAGCTCGTAATGCTCTGGTTGCCAATGGGAGGGAGGCGAAAGCTGGCAGGTTCGGATGGCTTCACGCAGAGGCGCGGCAATACCGAGAGGCAGACTGTCCAAAAACAAATGACCCTTCTTAGCCGTGCCCCACATACGTACAAGAGTCTCGACTGTCATCTCAGCTCGTTTCTGTGCAGATGAATTGGAGCTGTCAGAAAGGCAAAGGTATGCATTAGTAAGACGTTGAAGAGAGCTTAGTGGTTCGACTTTGCCAAAGGCGTATGAGGGCTGGATATCGAACATGGCGGCCAAACGTGGGATCTCGTATACCGGCAATTTCCACTCGGGGTTGCTGATTCTGCCATAGAGTATTGCGGCCATATCTGGCGGCCAAACCGGTATTCGATCGTCGAGTAGCTCAACCCCTAAGATCAGGTTAGCCTTAACTAACTATGGACCAGACGCGCTACGTACGCGCGGTAGAACGTGGAGGCCAAGCAGGCATGATGTTGGGACAAAGGCGATTCCAGTAATCAGCCCACTCCGGCCGTATTAAATGGGCGATTTGGCAAATCAGAGGCACAAGTAGCATGAGGGAATCATGTCGATGAACTACAAGCCGAAGGTCCTCGGCGAGCATATGCAGTGCATATAGCACGGGCGCCAGCAAGGGGTTAGCTTTTAACGTTACTAGCGTGAACTGGTGGCTTGTCAGATGAGAGGGAAGAGAGAGCTGGTGTAAAGCGGGATCATCTCGGAAATTCCTGACATTAGCGCTTAGAGTAAAGAGCTGTCCCCGATTTGTCGAAATGGACGAGTGGCGGCCAGCTGGAGAAGACAATTCGAGACCCAGAGTCTTGGTAAGTGCACAAGTCAAAGCATGAAATTCCAAGTTTGAGGAAGTGCCGAAATTCCGGAGGGACCACGACCGGAGAAATTCCAAGTGCATGGCAAAGGCGTCTTTTGTAGGGATGACGAGGGATAGTGCCTGTAGCGCTTGATTGACAAGACGGTCGCGGGGAAGCATGTCAAACTTGCCACGATACGCTTGTCCCCCAGCGCAAATTAATGTGACCGACGATACACATGCCGACTTCACCGAGGTCATATCGGATACTGGAACAAGTGTATGTGTCTCCGCACCTCCAGCTCGGGCAATCTCTACTACGATTGGCAGTTCTTGTAGTCCATGAGTGAAAATGGTCACTGATCCATCTGATTTGATGGCTAATAAATCCCATATTCCCTTGCGCGTAGCTCCAACAGGAGCTACGGACACAGCATTGATAGTTGTCAAATAGCTGCAGGTTACCATCTGATTTGCCTCCTGCACCGTGAGCAGGGAAACCGTCGTTGGAACTCGTGGCACACAGATTGCCAGCAACGTGTGATCGCGAACACCATCAAACCGTTGATCAAAGAGAGCGGCAGAAATTTGAGATAACGCTGCCTGCCTACAAATGGTAGTGTTTCGAGCGGGTCTACCGAAAATGCGCAAAACTTACGGCACGCTTGAATATGAGTGAGTTATTAACCTGTGTGCCCAGAAAGAGGTCTTCGTCCTGCCATGTTCTACAGCGGCCGTAAGTACCTCTGCTTCTCTATCCCTTCCAAGGGCCATACGATCCAGGTTGAGGCTCAGGTCGAAGCGAGACGAAGTGCGGGAACCGGGTTGATAAACGTAGCGCCAGACGGACAACTCCTGTCGCTCAGAGTTACAGGTGATGAGAATGTCATCAATGGCAAATGGTTTCCGAGACACCCAGACGACATCTTCGACAGCAGGGATAAAAGTGAGGGGTCGAGAGTTATTTTCTTCGTCCGAAAGGCAAGTGAGACGACCAGGAAAACTGCCTACTATGCCAGCAGTTATGCCCACGGCGGCAGGCTCCGAGAAGGGGTTTGTGATGGTGAACGTGGTAGGAAGTGGTGCATCACCAGTAAGACGAGAGTCATCGATTTCCAGGGGATCGAGGAGACGCTGTATCATGACACCATGGGGATGAAGGGGCCACGCTTTGCGAACGAGAAAGGGTAGGGAAAACGTGTAATCGACTCCATTAATCAGGTAGACCTTGCCGATGCTGCGTAGGAATACAAACACCGCTGCAATTTCCTCCTGGGTGTGATTGTTCTTTTGCTGTTCCTCCTGAATGGTTTTAAAGGGACCGAAAATGGGCTCAGTCGACGGATCTGCCTGCTGCTCGCTTCTTTTGGAGGTATAATGCGCACTGCCGTGGACAGGACCGATGGTGTTGGTAGTGTAGGCGAACCTCCCTATACACGCACATTGTATAGTTTGATCTTCGTCTGTAAAATCCCATTTCCTTTGGATGACACCCCCATGACTGAGAACCACACAGTGACTGTTCCACGCCAACTCTTGCTCGGCCCACGAGTCGCACCCGTCGTCGTAAAGAGGCGCATAGACAGTGTTGACTGAACTGGACGTAGAACCCCTGAGAGCACCCCTGATGGAACGAAGTAGAGCAGACTCCGCAATCTGAGAATCTGACGCAAGTGATGTTTGGTGGGATAGAAATTTGACAGCGGCAGAGGGCACATCAGGGTGGACTCGAACAACGATCGAGTCAGAATTCATGACGGAGGTGGGGCTATGGTACTTGGCCACTGAGAGTATAGTAGGCTTGCTTGTAATGCATACGACTTGGAATAGTGAAAAGTTTGATAACAAGGCGAGCGAAGTCACGGTACCAAAAGTTACCGCTTTAGGAAATTTATGGGTTGGTGATATCCCGCGACGCAGGACAAATACTGCTCTGATACGAGCTAAATATTTTATGTAATAATATGCATTGTTACGCAGCCAACAATTCTATTTCAACAACACCTAGACAGCGTTTCACTGAGGTACTACGACAGGTACACTAGTATATATGTCCCAAAATAACATAAATGAACAAGATAAACATGCTGTAAAGATGCAGTATACCCTGAGAGATCCTTTTACTTGAGAGGAACCAACAACGTGATCCCCGATAACTCCAAACAGTCCATAAGTGAGCGAGCAGAGATGATGAATAAAAATATTAATCTAATATGAACCTTCCGCAGAGAAAGTCAAAACAATTCCAGAGTCGGAGAACGACTACAGACCCAGGCTCTGGTCACGGTGGGGCGGCACTGCTGCTGGAACCGGGCAGAGGCCCTATGTTCGCTTACATCAAGGAGACTGGCGACGGGAGATTTCTTGACTGTTTTTCCTGCTTCCAACAAGATCCTCATGATGCGGCAAGGCAATGCCAGCAATATTCGTTGTCTCTTCGTCGTTGAGCTTCCAAATATTGCCAAGAGAAAAGTTGGAACTGGTGTCATCACGCGCCACCACTCGATCCCGGCCTGGACGAGGAGAGGGAGCAATGTCTTCATACTCCTCGATCGACAAATCTGCAGAGGACGACGACGTAGGGGATAAGGTAGGCGATTGAACAATGTCTTGCAAGAAGGAGGGCAACAGTGGAGCAGAGGTGTCAGTAGGAAGCACATTTTCCACTTCTCGCATGCTCGGGAATGTGGGCAGCGCAGATCGATGAGGACCTGAGGTTTCATATATGAACTGGGAGTCAGGATAGTGCGGTGTGGAGCAAGGGTCAATGCGAGAGCGACTGAGCCTAGACGAAGGCGAGGCAGTCTCTGGAGAGGACTGTTGCTGCAACTGTGTTATAGGGCTTCGGCGAGGAACATCAGTAGAAGGGGTCGTTCTTAACGGTAGTTGGTTTTGAGCGAGAAGGGACGTCAATAGGTTAATCCGCTCGGACTGCACTGCAGCCGAGATGGAATCGCCATTGCCCTCGGCGTCTGCAAAATTCGTAGAACACTAGTAAGATTAGGTAAGAAGGAAGAAACTTACATGGGTAACAAGTCTGGCAAACTTTGCGACGTCTCCAGTTCAGATAATTGCACTTTTGGCAGATCCAATCACCGGGTTGATGCTCAATCGGTCCGCGATTCCCTGTATTCAAGATGGGGGGTTGCTAGGCATAAATCAGACACCAAATAGTCGCTAAGTCTCTCTGATAGACATACCGGAACGCCAGTGAGATTGCTAGGGCGAATCTGACCTTGCTCGGGAAACGGTTCGTTATCGGGCCAATACATGACACATGGCACAGACGGATCGCTGGATATATTCTGCACCTTGCCTCCAACGGAGAAAGAACGCCCGGATGGAGTTAGGAGGGGATGAGATGGTGACGCAGGTTTCGGACCAGTCACAGGCGGAGCCGCCAGCGTGTACCTTGTGCTGTGTTGCATGGTGGGATAATGGGAAGAGTTTGGTATCGAAGGGCTCGAGTATAACGACGTGGTGCCCGCGGTGCTAGCGAAACGTGGAGAAGTGGGAAGGCGAGCAGACGACATGCCCAGAGCTTGACGGTTCATCGATGAGGCTTGACTTTCTGAACGCGGACAACCGCAACCTCTGCAAGCCAGGTTGCGCCTGTGCAAAATCATGCAAGGAAAAGAATCGGTCAGAACCATAACTTTGATGAAAGAGGGGGAGTGAAAATATGCTGAGCAGGCTCAGAGGAAGCAAAAAGACAAGTTTTCATCCGCGAAATAGGAGAGCAGAGCAATTTGTAAATCGGGGTAACGCTGTGACTCGTACAAAACAGGGCTAGCCCGACGTTGCAGTGACCTAGACCCGGTCACCATCGCACGTGATAGCCACGCAACCCACCACTGCTGCGGAAAACAGAGGAAATGAGCGCTCACCCAAAATTGTGAGCAGCGCAAGTAGCAGAATTACATCTAATGAAAAAGTATAGTCAGCGACATGTTGGAAAAGATGCGATTCAAACGTGAGAGGGTCGATCACGGCTGGCTGACCCCCTATGATATATTCAACCGGCCCGGCATGATAAAATCAAATGATGAAAAAGACACTGACATCCAGTCGCCGACCCTGAATGTCGTTCTCGGGTTGGGCGGATTGCTTGAGATCACAAAGTTGTCGGTTTGTGCTGCAGCAGGTGAAGCCTGGACCTCAGTGGGAGGATATCCTACATAAATGCGGTTGTGAAAGTCCGGCGTGGATATCGACATGCGGAGTCTGTGGGGCTTGCTCTCGGGTTGGATTACAGGGAGGGGCGGGAGCTGTAGCTGCTCAATCTTCGTCGAGTATCCCATCAGGAGAAAATAGACATACCTTGGGCAGCAAGTCAACACGACGAAGTTTCTCAAGCGGATCCAGGTCGGCCTCGAGAGCAGGGAATACGGTGAAAGATGGGAGAGAGAGCGAGAGAAATATACACGCCTATCAAAAACAAGGCATCGTCAGTACCGCAGACCGATTTCGACTGTAAAAGACGATGAAAGAACAATCGCCGAGGAGAAATATAATTAGTCCCTCGTCGGAGAGTCCAACACACCCAACTGTCGGTTCCAGTGGGCGATACAGCGGGTGCCTGATTTCAAAAATCTGACTCATTACCCCTTTTGCCGCAAATTGCTGTCGAGCCACGCTGGCCAATGCTGAGACTCCAACACTTGTTACATGTCACTCGCGTCGCTAGATTGGCGCAGATGCAGAGCGTGGCGCGCCACGCATATCTGACACGAAGCGCCACCCAATAATAGCCAAGAAGTGCGGAAGCACATACTTACATCATGGTGAGACTTGAAAACTACCCACACTTCATCGGGGGTAGACAGGGCTTTCAATGTCCAGACGGACAAAGAGGGCCCACTGTTTTGATCAGACTAATTGGTTCTATCAGCCTGGAAAGTTTGGAAAAAAAAAAAAAAAAAAGTGAGTAACGCACGGTTTCATCAAGAAGGTCGAAAATTGAGCGAAGGGAGAGAAAAGTTGCATTCGGATGCTTGCGTACCTGGGTGTTTCACCATTAGCTTGGCTGTTGCAAAGATATTCTGTGGCATATAGTGTGAAGGGAACTCACCTTAACGGCGCGCGAACGCGTCAAAACGAAAGCTGTGTACGTGGCCGAATACTCATCGGTAGTGCCAAGATAATTACGACCGTTGCTGTGCAGCGCAGGAGACGGTGATAAATCGAAGGGCGATCCGGCACCGCCATAAGCTTGTACAGGAACCGTGAGTTTGCCAGAAAATGGACCGATACTTGTCGCGGAATGTGCCGTGTTCTCACCAGCTCGTGACGTGGTGAGACCGTGGAAATGCTCAGACGACGTAGTTCGCGCCAAGGATGGGGTCGACTTGGACCAGTGCCCCAATGAAAGCAGGGGAACCGGACACATTGATTGTTCGCAGAAAGGTGGCAACACGTCCTGGCCACAAGCATCGATGGTAGACCCGAAGAGCGAGGTGGTTATCATCGGGAGAGCGTCGCAGGTGCGGGGGGACAGTTGAGCGTCGGATGCAGAGGAGGTATTTGAATGGCTATCATGACCGTCCGCCGAGTCTAAGGAAGGAGACATTTGTTGGTTGTCAAGCACTAGAGTTGCAGAAGGGCAAGCTCGGACGAGGAGATTTGCAGTCCAATGATAGAACGAGAGCTGGTTCTTCGGCGGACGAAGAAGACCTACGGATCCGCGATTGGCAATGCCGGATTCTGGTTAATTAAGAGGTGAGAGAGTGCTGATGAGAGAAGGCGGGTTCCTGGTAGCAAGTATACCACAACGCGGTCGGAGGCGTGGGGGGGCACCCAAGACCACCAAGGGCGCTTTTGAATGTCGGGAAGGCGGAAGCATGACGGTAAAACGTTGGTCATTCTTTCGTCACACACAGGAAAGTACAAGGCAGATGGTAAGCGAATTCACACTGTCAGAGCGCATTATGTCGGCAGCGGTTAGCGGACGCGCTCGTCCAGGGATGGTAACAGGTGTGCCACGTGGGGGTGAATGGTGCGTCTCCACCAACGCCCGTACGTACACCGTGTACTGATGGCTGATTTATCAACCCTCTCCTTCCGAATCAGCCATTTCTCGGTCCGCACACAGGGTCATTCTCGGAACAACCCAAACACCTACACGTACACCTCAACTCGTACCACACACTGCCCGCCCGACGGAACCCACCTAGTGCGTATCCCACAAGTGCACAGCTCCCAGGAATATCCTGCAAAGAAGTACGGCACGCCTGTAAAAGACAGGATAGAAGTCCTCCGTCTGATAAATGCGCGATAGATGTTCCGGGCGTCCATCGAAGACACAATTCGAGGATCTTCCCTACCAGCCGGCAACGATTCCCGAGGACGCCGCAAGTGGCATGCTTATTGCGTCTCGTTTCGACTACAGTAGCAAAATAGGACAGCCTCGAAAGTAAGTATACAAATGACTGGATCCGCCGTGCTCGCCAAAGCACTCAGGGTTGCCTTTTGACATCCGGATCAGAGTCTAGACGTCTACCCACAGTGACAACGGCGCGAAAACCGGTGGATGGAGGGTCGCCCTTTTTAGTTTACATACCACGTCCGAAACTCGCTTTCTCGAACCGATTACCCTCAAGGTCTAAGAAAGAGCTTACTGTGGTCCTCCCGTATGACGTATATTAGACGTTCAATTTGGCCATCTTTGCCGATGGCTTTTGTGCATAGCCCCGACACGTACGCTCGGCGACCACCGAACATGTTTTTTTTTTTTTTTTTTTCTGGTCGCGACGGGACGTTTGAACAAGTGACATGTTGCCCCTTGGAGCTTAACTGGGTCGCGGCATACCCAAAAAGCAGCTATCATATCAGTGCCAACTGTGAAAATGCGAAATAGTAGCAGCCCACGTCAATCTTCGCGCTGATCGAGCCTGAGGGTACTATGAGCGTGGCATTTTCTTGGGACAGCAGTAATCATCATTTACGTGCACTTTTCATTGTTCCACGGGCAGGGCTGAAGGGTTGGTCTCGTGAGTACCTGTGGCTACTTGTATAATAACCGTATCAAGGGGAACGACGCCCGCATCCCAAAGTGCGAATGTATGACACAACACGCTCACGAATGTAAGTAAGGGGTATCGTATGCTCCCAGCTGGAAACCTGGTGGATGCCGCAACGCAGGCAGATCTCCGTAGAGAGCTTTGTACAGCCGGTCCCCGGTGAGTGGAAGAACCATCCGCTGTTCCACTAGATACTCTGTATATCTCCTCCATGTTTCGGCTCCCTTTCCTCCGTGGGTAGTGGTCACAAAACCAGCGTCATCGGTCTGACACTTCGCCTTCTTGCTCTCCTTGAGAGTGCTGATACTCCCAATGACGAAAAGCCCCCGCTTCGCCCGTGTGAGCCCAACGTTAAGTCTCCGCCGATCAGCAAGAAACCCGATCTGCCCTGACGGATTGTTTCGCACAGTGGAAAAAATGATTACTTCTTTTTCCCGGCCCTCAAACCCATCAACAGTCTTGATATCGATGTCAGAGAGTTGTAGTCTCCGATGCTCTCCCAAAGTAGCAGCAAATCGTTTGCGGTATTTCCCGTCGGAGTTAAGGAGCCGCGTTAGTAACGAGACTTGTGCGACGTAAGGGGCAATGATACCAATGTCTTCTCCATGAAGATACTTCTCAGAAATACCGATCAGCATGTACCAATTTCGGGAACGCATTTCAAGGTAAACGAACCTCATTTTTCAGCAATAAATCTTCAATAATGCTGCAAACGATGTGTGCTTCGTTCCAATTGACCCTGCTGCGATCTTTGGCGGTCTCAGAACCCCCATGATCTAGGAACACAACAGATCCACGATGACCAGTCAATACATCAACCGGTAGATGGCTTGAAAGTGGGGGAAGGAGTTTTTGGGAAATATTTCCGACCCCATCGACAGCTCCATCTCGCAGGGATAAGTTGTAAAATTCTAGCGACGGGAACTGCGATATGGACGGATGCATCCGGTATTGGACATCCAGCATAATTGACGGCACCACTGTGCCACAATTACTAACGTGAGTAAGTCATTAACTGAAAAGAAGTATGTAGGACGCACCGCCCTCTTCAGTCAGCCTTTCGAAAAGACTGGTCCCAAGGCCCCTCAGTTGCGCTTCACGGCTCGCAATGACAGGCGGAAGTTGCTTGTGATCTCCGATGAGGGCGGCATGCCTCGCCTGCAGCGCTCATACATGGGAATCGGCAAGGAGAACCACAGTGAAACACGTACTCCTTTCATCAAGGGTATGAGGGATGCCGGCTCCGTTGACATGGATGCTTCGTCAATGAAAACCACCGGAAAGTCAAGTACGTTAAGTGCAACACTGGCCGAGGTGATGCAAGTCGTACAAATCTTACACGGTGTCAGGGCACGAAAAAAAAAAAAAAGAAACGTTAGAATGAACACATACCACATCAGCATCAGCAGTGATGTCCCGTAGCATTTCCTGATGAATGGCATACAACTTTGCAGCTATGGCCATCGCCTGGCGTTCCTGCGCTAGCAAGGCCGACCGCATCTGGTCGAGACGCCCGGCAGAGTGGGTCGTTGGGGCTCTCTGTGCCGATTCAATTTTTTTAGTCAAGTTCGAGAGCCTTTTCCCAATGTCGTTTTTCTCTTCGAGGAGCTTATCCACCTTGGGTTTGAGGGGATGTTCGTCAAGTTTATAATCGAGAGTGTGTTTAGTAATACTGCCTTTTATCTTACCACCAAAGCCGATGCGCAGAGGTTTCAAGCCAGCTTCCGCAAAACCCTCCACAAGATTGTCCACTGCTGCATTGGTATATGCGCAGACGAGGATCGGGTGGTGCACTTCAAAGTGAGCCTACATCGTATTTTAAAACTGTCGACGTCCCAGTCAACCAGTTGACACAGCCTACCTTGAGTAGCCTGACAGCCTCGACGATAGTTTTCGTCTTCCCTGTCCCTGGAGGCTGAGTCTCAGGCAGTCAATCAAGCTGCGTCAAGCGTATCGGAAGCGATAGACTTACGCCTTGGACTAGGGAGATACGTTCCCCAATCATCATCGCGACGGCACGGATTTGGGTGGCGTTTAAACCATGCAAGACAGGATCACCATCTATCGCAATCGGGCTGGCCTCCACATATCGCCGCGCCCAGCTTTGAATCCTCATGTCGTCCTTGAAAGCGCCGCCATGCTCACGCTGGTCTCGACATTGGTGCTCCAATGTTTCGTGTGGGACATACTGGACTTCGTCCGGTGCCTGTAGGGGCTGATGCAGGGAAGTGGACGTCGGAGAAAACGAGCGAAGAAGCACGTCACGAAGATGAGTGCCCTGTATGACAAACTGCCTATCAGGTGTCTGCATGCTCTCCAACAAAGCGGGATCGTGATGAAAGTGCAAAATTGCCGCACGCATTCGTTCGAATATAATGTTGGACCGCCCGACATCAAGACGCCAGAGACCGTCACCGATATCAAATTTCTGCCCAAATACGACGCGAAGTTGCGTAGCGTTGCTCGCCATGACGGTACCACGCAAAGGCACAGGCTCCTTTAGAGGGTCAACGCGCGACAGCAGGACCTGAGTCCCATTTCTAGTGCAGAAAAGTATGAGTACAGTCCATAGAGACTGTATGAAATAGCCATTTACTCGAATCTGTGCTCGGGCAAGATTATGCCTGGACCCAGAGAGAAACATGCAATTGGATTCCGAAACTGCGGTGCCTCTACCCAAAACGCATAGAGATCCGTGATAGCGTACCCCTCCTCACGTAAGCGAGATAGTGTCCAGCTCGAGAGACGATCACGGAGAACTGATTCATCCTCGGCTTGTTCCGCGTCCAACAGGGGCAAGAAACTGTGACAACTCAGTGGAAGGTATTTATCTGAAGCGAAATGAACTTGCCGGTCATGGTAAGTTTGGATCTCTTCGTACAATAGCTCGCCTGGCTGAATCTGCGAATACGAAGGAACGACGCGTTTCGTGGGCACCCAAACGCCATCACGCTTCTCCGCCGTGTCACAGCTGCGGCGATGGCGCGATGTAGCCCTCAGTCGCCAGTCAAACCGAGTGGAAGGAACCAAAGGTGAATTTTCGGAAAAGTAGACGTCCGTTGGAAGCTCGTACTGGGATGGCTTGTAGCGTGCAGCAGCAGTACGACAGGCGGCTGAGGAAGAAAAGCTCTGAGAACGACGGAGGTCGTGCACAGCAGGCCCCGCTCGCCTGGCTAGGCTCCTGAAGTAATTTCGGATGCCAATAAAAGTCGAATTCCGCTGCGAAGCACTCGCTGGGGGACGTGCTACTAGCGAGGTAAAGGAAGAACAAGTAATATGCATAGAAATATGCGGACTATGGTGAGATATTACCCTTTGGCCAAGGTGGAATGGCTATAAGTACTGCGAAGGGGATAAGTTTATGATAGCTAATGCGAGAAAACGGCTGAGTGAATTTTACGCAGGGTAGCACAGCCGCAACCCCTAGAATTGAGTAGCATGGGTAGTACACTGCTTGCCAAAATAACTGCTAGACCACGCAAAAATATGTTCACTCCAACAAAAACTTCGAATGGAGTGGAAGAACTCTGGTACTCATGTCCATTACAACATACATCCTGGGTGAGTGACATCGATCATTATCGGCGAGAAAATCAGTGTCAGGTGCGACTCAGACAAGACACACTCCAGGGAATCTGCTTGGCAGAGAATGAATGACTATATCGAAACTAAGGGGAATATACAAGGGATAGATATACGTATATATACTACTCGAACAAGGAGGCGATGTACTCGTATGCGAGTTGTCGATGGCGGTAGTAGCCAGCATATGATGTCATAGCTTTAGCGAAGAAAAAAGAAACTTCCTAACGTACATCCTAGACCGCACAGGATATCCTGAGCATCGACATGCGCAGCCCCTCGCTTCGCAGGCAACACAGGATATTTGGTACCGGGAAAAGTTCTGACAATCAGTGACGCTGATATTAATAACGCGACGTTTTCACTTTCTGCAGTACAAGGTTCAAGGGTTGGGGCTCGAAGTCAATCATTCCCTGAAACTTGCGGGGGGTACGTGTGTACACACAATGAATTTTCGGAACTTTATATGACGGGAACTGGGGTTGCAAGAACAACACAAATGCTTGGAGTACCTATAATAAAAGACACCGTATACAAGACTGGCACTTTGGCCTAGACGTTCGACAAAAGGAAAAGAGCACCCCCGCCTAGAAGAGCGGCGGCTGCCACAGTCACGACCGTTGCTCCCGTGCCGAGGACAACCTCGTAATTACCATCCCAACCGGGCGGTATCGTCAAGGTCACAAGGGACGTCGGGACAGTGAAATTAACACCCGAGCACGCCGTTGCGTAAGCTTTTGCAATGCGTCAGGGACGATAGGGGGGAGTGCAGAGTGAAAGACGCACCAGTAAGGGCAGTAGCAGAGCCAGCCCGAGGGTCCGAGCTGGTGGCAAATTTAGCAACTAGATCGTCAAACATGCATTGCTGGCAGCTAGTGATTGCAGTGACGGTGCTTGGACTGCAAAGACACTGATCGTCAGTGTTGCAATTCTGAACAGGAGGATTAGTGTGTGATGTTTCTACAAGGACCAGAATCAAGTACATACACTGATCATAGAATTCGCATCGCTGCACTGGGTTTGGCACTGTGGGCGGCTCAGAGATATTTGCAAGTTGAAAGCTACTAGAGCTCTGACACTTACGTCGGTCAGAAGATATGTGTCAGTAACATTGAGGAAGTCGCTGGCAGCTATGTTGCCAAGGGCACCGCCAACGTCGATGGTCAAAGCGGGCGCTAGTGAAGGATTCAGCACTTGTCCAACGTCAGGGGCAAATGACCGACCTTGACCAGCAAGGAGAAGGAACGAGAAAAGGCAAATGGTAAAACGCATAATTACTGGTCGTGAATATCCTTCCAGAGGATGAAGAAAATAGAAAAGATGGTGGTAGCAGGGGAAAGAAGAGAGACTCCCATAGTCGCCGCCCCCATCGTCTTATATGTATATCACTGGCATAGCAAGGCCGCCGGCCATCAATGCATCGTACTTTGCGGATAAGGACCCCAGAAACTAGTGCACGGGGTCAATGTGGGGAACGTGTCACGTGCAGACGTGTCTACGCGATTTGTTAATGTTGATTGAATTCATTCATATTAACCCTCACCTCAAACCTCATCGTCGTTGGCCGCAGCACGATCATGACAACAACAACCATGTACTCCGGTTCTCTCCAGACAAAGAAGAAGGCGGACCTCAAGGAGATAGCCATGGCTCTCCGCATTAGTGATGCCGGTACAAAGGAAGAAGTCCAAGCACGCATTCGAAAACATCTAGATGATAATCCCTTACTTGAGAGTGATCCTGTCTTCGCGGGACTCTTTATCAAACGGAAGAGGGCCGTAATTCGCGTGTGCGTCCCCTTTTTGCTCGCTATCATCATGTGACTCATCCCTCTCAGGAGCCCCGTCGCTTCACCTGACGTCGCGTCGGTAGAGGAGGTATCAGAAAAGAAGTTGACTAGCCCACCTTCTACCCGTGCTACTCGTCGAAACCCTCTCCCCGAGGCCACCCCTGCTCCAGAAGCTCGAGAAGTATCAATGATGCTCAAGAACCCTCCTATCTCACCATCCGAAGAAGAGGCCCCTAGCATGCCCCCCGAACAGACACCGCTCAAGGAGCGCAGTATGTTGTTCATGTCTACTCCACGTAGTATTCTGCGTACCATCCCGAGGCCGTCTTTCGAGCTTGCCGACACAACGTTCAGAACGCTGCAGACTGGCGCGAAGCAGCATGCCCGCGTGTATTTGCTCGCTTCCAGATCTGTATGTCAAAAATTAACTGCATTTTTTTTTATAACTGAGCCTCTTTCATGCTAGACACTGTCGAATTCCCTCACTATCTCAATTTTCACTGCCCTATTCGAGCTGCTGTATGTTCTGTACCAAGTCATCCCGTGGAACTTTGTGCAGGTACAAGGATTCGACTCTGTCTCTGTTTCGGTTGTTGACGTCATGTTAGATTGCTCTTCCTTTGGTCATTACCACCGGCGATTGGCATCTTGCGATTCCGTATCCTCCCCTCGTGACCTTCCAGTCTTTGGTATTTTGGAGTGTTCTCCTCCACTGGTCGATACCTACTCTGATTCTCCCTGCTGTTTTCGGCTCCGTTATTTCATTCCACCCCGCGAACGCTGCTACCGCACGCGTCCCTCGTATGCTTCCCTTCGACCCTCTCACGGCATCCATCACGCGCCTAGCCGCTCAGTACGGGTACCCGTACAATGTTCTCAATGCCACGATCAAAGGTGTAGATGTCATTGGGCCCCAGTGGAGGATCCTCAACGCCGCCGTTGGTGTTGCCTTTGCCTTTGCAGAAGCCATTTTTACCGCACCGAGCGCATTTGCCGAGTCTCGTGTGCGCCCGAGAGGAGGTACCCCCCGACGAACTGTGACGGTTGAGGAGTGATTGGTATGAGTGTTACGTTATATGATCAAGAACGTTTTGATTCTGCAGCCCCCCGAAATGATCCCAACTAGCCTTTCGGTTTTCGCACATGCTATCCTTTTGCTTATCGTCCCGCTTTTGTTCTTCACTCTGTTGTATATTTATTTCTATAGTACGAGTTAGTATTCACACGGGAGTCTCTTCTTTTTTTTTTACACTGTACCTGAGATTGACGAAATAAACGAATACCCAATTCGTCAATGTCAATCCAGGAATTGTCTTGTGCGTACCAGGCGGGATTAGCCGGCGGAGTTTAGGTCTATTACAAACCTTAATCTTGTTTTACAAGCCACACCTTATCCATCACTTGCGAAACATATTCACTGCAAATTCCTACCAACACCGACATGGTACGTGTACACTCCTCTTTTCTTTTTTTCGATACACAACGATTAAAATATAGATGTCTTGTTTCAGGATTCATCCAAAGCCCCTGTCAAGCTTGCCAAAGTGATCAAGGTCGCTCCCAGTTGACTCATCCGCAGACTTGAATCTTCCCGCTGACATGTTCGTTCCATCGCAGGTCCTCGGACGTACGGGCTCCAGAGGAGGCGTCACACAAGTGCGCGTCGAGTTCATGGACGACACGACCCGCACGATCATTCGGAACGTCAAGGGTCCCGTTCGGGAAGAGGACATTCTCGCGTTGCTCGAGAGCGAGCGTGAAGCGCGGTGAGCACTTGTTGTGGATGCGTCTCATGTCGGGGCATTACTGATGGCGTGCGATAGCCGTCTACGGTAGAGAATAGAAAGAATGAGATTGGAGATACGTGGCGTCTATCACTCGAAACGTGTCGCTTCCGCTAGCATCGTTGCTGTACTTCCCTTTCTATACTACATGCCTGCAACCACATTCCGAGTGACATGTAGTGTCACGTCCTTCACGTCTAGCAAATTTGCCTGCTGTGCGGTAGGTCCGGTCATCACCATCAAGTCCTTTGGCGCATTTAGGGAAGCTGCTTGTTAGAGACATGTTGCTAGGAAGTACATTGCAATGCATACCGCTTCGGAGAACTGTAACAACTATGATATCAAACAGCTGAAGCAAGAGAGAAAGACGGAAACAGGCAGGATGAAGAGGTACGTATAGAAAATAGAAAAAGGTACGACACCAGACCCCAAACGGAGATGCGCTTAAAACAGTCGACTGAAAACAGTACTTTTAATCATTGCCAATAGCCCTGTTGCTGCCTCGGCTGGTACTGGTAAAAGTTGGCATCCGAGTTGCCTTGCGGATATCCCATATGGCCTTGGGGTCCCTGCGCAGCTTGTTGCCCTTGTTGAGCCTGAGGCCCGGCGGTAGCAGCACTTGAGCCGAAACGGTTGCCCCCATAGAAACCACCCTGCGTGTGCGATTGCTGGACACCCCGTCCAGATGGAGGCTGGCCTTGCCCGACACCCGTTGCGCCGTCTTTCACACCAACATTTTGTGAGTACGGTTTGTATGCGTTCTCGGGGGACGTACCACCCGCGCGTTGGCCAAGCGAAGGACCCGACGCAGCCGCGCTACCCTGACCAAGACCCATAAAACTCTGGATAGCCTGTCCGCCATACAGCTGTGGATGCTTGCCGTACTCGCCCGACGTCAAGTTGTTCACACCCGGTGCATGATTGTGTTGTGGTGCATGGTGCTGATATCCGAGGTCATCATAGGGTGAGTTTTGGAGCTGGTGTTGTTGACCATAAAGCCCACGACCGTAATGGTCCGATTGAGACTGGACAGAACCAGGGCCTTGCTTACCTCCTGGAGACGGGGCTGCGCCCTGGGTCGGAGGACCAGGCTGGAACACAGTGGGATATTTGACAAACGGCTGGGGAACACCGTAACCAGAATTGTACGGGGTGCCATAGTACTGGTTTTGTGGGTAAGGGTAGTAGTAGGGGACGGGAGTTGGATAACTTTGCTGAGGGCCTTGGCCACCGGAAGGCTGCGGTTGGGCGCCACTCTGAGGAGGTAATTGAGAAGATGGGGCGTTTGAAGTTGGGAGGGCATTGTTTCCTGGGAGTTGTTGGGAAGCAGGGAGGCTTTTGATCTCGTCATGACCGAGGACATTACGGCTTCCTCCAAAGGCAGGGGATTGAGCGTACGAGTCATAGAAGCCCTGGATTTCCTTAGTCGGATATTAGATCAACAAAAGAGAACACGTACCCTCTGATTATCACCATACCCATAGTCATTGTTAGCGAACGCACCCAAATGCGATGCCTGGGAGGGGTGTTGCTGGCCAATTTGACCAAAGATGTTGTAGTCCTGACCCTGACCAGCCGGCGGCGTGGGGGTATGGAAGTAAGGTGCTTCTGCTTGTCGGAAGTAGGCCGAGTGAGCTGCAGAGGCCTGGGGCTGTGAGGGCTGGGCAACGTGCTGGGTCTGCTGGACAGGGTTTTGGGTGGCATCGAGATGGGTAGGGAGACCATGATGGGTATATTGGTGAGTTGGGACTTGGTGCTGGGTCAAGGGCGCTTGCTGTTGGTGTTGGGAGAGAGACGGGTGGATGGAAGCCTGGGGTTGTTGTTGAGAGAAGGCGGGAGAGCTGGAAATTATCGGCTGGCTGACAGAAGTAGTGATGGAGGGGTGAGAGATGGCGGATGTCAGGGATGACTGGGATTGAGGCAAGGGAGCGGAGGTCGGGGCTGGTGTAGGTGCAGGGGGTGCAGCCTGTTGCTGTGGTGCGACTTGAGATTGCGTGGTGGTGGGTTGAACCGGAGACGAGGCCACAGGTGAGCTTTGAGGGGGTGCTTGCGCCTGAGGCAACGGCTGAATGGGGTGTTGAGGCGACTGCTTTGCCTTGATCGAGACCTCTTCTGAGGTTGGCGCAGGTTCAGTTCTGTCGATAGCAATCAGCCAGAGCAGTAATCGAGGTAAACGACGACTGACGGGGATGGCTCGATCACGTCACCACCAAGGCTCAAACTACCAAATTGCATGCCCACTTTCTCGAGACCCGGGTTGAAACCCAAGGTAGGCATGACGACGGCTTGGTCAGTTGCCTTGTACTTGTTTGCACCACGGTGCGAAGCAGTAGACGACCGTGGAGGGACGGACACCGGAGACTTTGAGGGAGTTGGGGCAGTGACCGGCTCTTCTGCGGTTTGAGGAACTGGCACTGGTTCGGCAGGTGCAGGTATTGAGATCTCGGGGGTGGGTTCCCCTTGAGGGAGAGGTGCAGAAGGTTCGTCAAGGACATCCGGTTGTGTCTGTACAGAGGACCAGGCATCTTCGGGGGGAGGTTTGACCTGTGGCTCGTCGTCCCAAATGGGTGGTTGTACGGTTATCGGATCCTCCCATCCATCACCGGTTAGGTCTGAATCGCCATTGGCAAGTGGCGCTGAAACGGGTTCGGATGGTTCAGGTGGAGGAGGGATGCGTGAAGCGGACGCAGGTGGAACACAAGGCTTTTCTTGTGGCCTGTAAAAAAATGAACAACATGAGGATGACCAGGCGGGGAAGTCAAAGTAAGACAGACCGTGCAATTTGAGCCCAAGACAGTTTCGACGTTGCTGGGAGCTTCGTAGGTCTTGGGGCGGCAGGTATTGGAGGACTCGGGGCGGATGTGAGGTGGTCTTGTGCGCCCCAGGGGCCGGCACCCCAAGAGGAGGGCGTGGAGGAAGACTGCACGGGAAGAGAGGGATCTGCAGCAGGAGGATCCGCGTGGAAACTGGGATCGGAGGAAGCGTCGTGGAGTATGCCATTTGAGGAGTCCTGTTTGTCGGGATGGATAGAGTCGGAAGCATCCTCAGCGGGTTGCTTGTCCGCGAAATCGGATGCAGGGGAGGACGTTTTCCCGGGATGTGATGGGCGTGAAGCATGGCCGTTTGCCCCAGGCCCACCTCGTCCCGAGGCGCGACCGCGGGCGCTCCGTGCAGCACCACCGCGGCCGCCGCGACCGCCGCGGGCGCCACGGGAGTCTGTGCGGTCGCGGGAGGCGTGATGTTCCTTTGGGTTCGGGTGGGGGGTAGTCGGGGTTTTTTTGTCTTTTTTACTTTTGACGGAGCCCCAGTGTTCGACGTTTCCTGCGGAGACGGGTGAGAGGATACACGAGGGACGGAGGGGAAGGACGAGACCTTCGCTGATTCTCTGGGCTGCGAGGTGCACGTCACCTGCGACCTCGACGAGGATGGAATGGAGGTCTGTTCGGGGGGTGAGCGGGAGGGGGAAGGGGAGGGAGAGGACGTGCCCTCTGTGGAGTAGTCGGGGAAGAACTCGAGGAGCTGGGCGACTTGTGCGCGGAACTTGGACTCGCGGTCTGGGTGCTGGAAGGCTGCGGATTTGTAGGGCATGGACATGGACATGGACATGGTAAACGGTCGACTGAGTCTGAGAGGAGGATCGACGCGGTGGAGTTTCAATTTTGCACGCGACCCCCCCTCCCCCGGCGACCCCCCCCAGCTCGACGCTGCTCCAGCACCTCGGCGACGCCATGCACGACGAC
>JBBPKE010000120.1:0-30804 GCA_038089095.1 Tylopilus orsonianus | reverse complement strand
ACGAAGACCTAGATGATGGACGAGGAGGAGTAAAAGGAGGATTGACCGAACTTGACATTCAAAGGGAGTGAAGTGAAATGATCGTGATGGTCAGCGTATCGACCAAACTCCACGAAGTGAAAAGTCGACCGCTGAAATGCAGGCCGAGGAGGCGCTGCTAGTAATGATGGTAAAAGGTCAAAAACCAATATTGACAAGTCCATAATTTCCACTTTGCAGGTCCATGTTTGTGTTTGTTTGTCAGGGATAATGACGCGATCACGTGATCGTGACGCTGCCATTTCGCGGCCATCGGCTTGATCCTGTCTGTCCAAGACGTCTTCCATGGCCGACTGTGGCATCTGTCTCGATGCGTTGCGGAGTCCGGTTGCTATTCCATGTGGTATGTACCCATTTGGTCGCCGTGTGCCATCATTCACCCTGCTTTCCAGGCCACGTCCACTGTGAAAGGTGCCTACGGGCCCACATCAATTCTGGGACAGACGCGCTCAGATCTGGGTGTCCGACCTGTCGTAAACCATTCCATATAGGTTCTGTTTTGTCGCACCATGCCTATAATATTGCTGACACTTATCTTAGCATCACCCGACTTTGCATTCGTGCCTCAAAAATATCATGATTTCATCTTGCCTTCTGTCCGCAAAATATACATGGATATTCCATCTGTCACCGCAATGGCACGTGAAATAGAGTGTTTGACTCGACGTCTTGAAGAATTCTCCAAGGAAAACATGGGCCTTCGTGCATGTTGCGCAGACTATAAGCGCAGCCTCGAAAACATGGTATCAGAAAAAGACGCCGCCGTAGATCAAGAAGAAGAAGCGCGACTGGAATTGGCCAATCTAGGCAAGAAATACGACATTTTGAAAAAGAAATATCGAGAGGTCCTGTCACGGTGAGTAATCGGATGCCAAGTTCACGGTCAAACCAACCCATCTCCTGATAGCGATAATGCGAGCCACGCGACACCCCGTCAGAGCTTCAGCCGTAGGAGTAGCCAGGACTTTGACGCTTTCCACGATATCCTTCCAAAAGTAGAAGAAAGCCCAGTGTCTCTCTATGATTTGAACCCGAATCTCTCTAGACCGAAACGCTCTCTGCCGAGGTCTCGTCCGTCAAATGGGATGCGTTGTGAAATTGAACCAGTATCACAGAGCATCAAGCGGCAACGAACACACCGGTACCTAGATGTGGGTCCCAGCAACCAAGTTCAAGTTAGTTTTAAAGACGAAGATCCGGATGATGAATAGCATGCGACGTATAGATCGTCCCATAAATCCATCTGTGTAGGTATATATTGTGTGCGTGAAGTAGATCTATTGATCGTACTGCATCCGTGTAATCTTAGCCCGAGTGTGTAACACGCTAAATCTTATTAGACAACCCACGATGATTAGGACACTGCCATCACCATATGATACCCAGAATGTGGCGATGGTTCAGCAGTATCTTGGCACTACAACCGTGTTTGGAGACTAATCTTGCAACGTGCCCACGGGGGAGAGATCTTTCCCTTCTTCGTCCAGGTGTTTGATCAACTAGGACATAGTTCCCGGGGTCACATCATGTGCCAGCCCAAACGATCAACACCGCGCCACCTCATGCCACCAATTAGCTGTCGTAAGCACGATAGGCTCTTGTGTCCAGTGAACCCCAAGACTGAGAATGACATGATACCAATTCGGTGAATGGGAATACTCTCACTCGCGTTTTAAGAGTGGCTGGAGCTCAGGCTCATTTCTTTGTATTTTAAGTTCCCGAGCTCGGCGCACGCTGTTACTACAATCACTTGCAACCATCTTATCAGTGAGGGAAAAACCGCACCAATTCGCATGGTCTAGCTGTCACTCTATAGACATGGTCTGAGCGTTTAGACTATTTCCGTTGTGATAAAAGAAGCTCAGAATATCTCGGGGAAGGTTCCGTTTGCTAGTTTCCAGAAGTGTGCAGTCGCTCACAACGTCAACTATATTTAGTCCCAATGGGAACGCAACTGTGCCGCACCCTCAGTCATTGGATGCAGTGTGTTACAACCACAAGGAATAAAACTCTTCATCCGCATGGTTGATGCCTGAGAGTTAGAGTTGCTTGTCCAAGATATCGGGCCCTTTGAAAAATCGTAAATGATCCCCCAAAGGGATTGGCTCCCAGATTCTCAAGCTCAGGAAACCAACGATGCAATATAAATCTAAAGGGGAAAGTTATAATGTCTCCTTTCCTGACCATCTTCAAGCCCACCGCGCTATGCGTAGAGACGCTGCAACACCATTTACTTCCGACAAGGCAGATATTGTCCTCCGTTCGTCCGACGACGTGTACTTTCGAGCATACCGTTGTCTGCTGGCCTTTGCATCACCCTTCTTCGACTCCATGTTCGACCTTCCCCAGCCGCAAGCGCGTAGTACACGAGAAGAGATCCATCATGGTCTTGAAGTAATCGCAGTTGCCGAAAACAGTCGGGTGCTGGATATGCTTCTAAGATTCTGCTACCCCGCCACTGTCGGTGATCCCCATCTGGAAAATGCCGTTGACATCGAAAAAGCGTTGGAGGCAGCTATTAAGTACGGCATGGAAGAGGTGGAGGGAAGAATTCGAAGAACACTGCTTGAACCATCAATTCTAGAGAAAGAACCGCTACACGTATTCGCCATCGCCTACCGTTTTCATTATGGGCCCGAAGTGAGAATCGCGGCGACGTACCTCTTGCGCCAACCGGCACCGCCTGCAAATTCCGAGATGTTGAAGTACATCAGCCAATGCGACCGCCAAAATCTCGCAGCTTACCGCGCAAAATGCGCACAAGCAGTCTTGGCACTCGGAAACAATCTCGCTTGGCTTCAGAAAAAAGAAAGTTATGGTTTCTTCAAGTGGTGGACGAATTGCTGTACGTGTGTCCAGCGAGCGGACCCTCGCTTCGTGATGCATGGCACGTACGCCAGGGAGTGGTGGGCAGAGTATATGGAGGAAACGCTGGGCACATTACAGAAGACTCCTTGCGCCGCTGCTGTGTACCAAAATGTGCGGAAGGCACTGGAGAGAGCGACAGGGTGTGCACTCTGTCGACGGAAGTCGCAGACCAATATGTCGGACTTTGTGCAGAGGTTTGGGGAGGCAGTAGATGATGTAATTGCAGGCGTAAGTGCAAACTGTTTTGTTCGCGCTACCTCTCATGACGAAAGATCCCCATGGGTGCAGATTCCACTTGAGATGTCATTCTAAGTATGAGTGACATCTCGAGGATTACTAGATTAGACAACATGTGCAGGAATGGGATATACCTGGATAGCATAACGCAGACGGTTCCTCGCCCACGCCCAACGAGTGAGAGATGCCATTGTGAGAATAGGTGCGATCCCTTGTCCACGCTTGACGAGTGGGAGGTGCCACTGTGAGAATAAGTGCGATTATGGGCTGCTGGCCACGTTCCTGGCCAAGATATGGGAGCGAGAAGAGTATACATATTGTATCTAAGCACCGAAGTCATTGATTACTGTGGGATCGGGGGCGTAGTAAGTGTAATCACGGCTATTGGAAGATAATACAGCACTAGATGGACGGAATAGACTCGGAAAATATCGAGGCAAAGATTATTGCGAGTCAAGCTTCAAACTCCGAGCCGCGGCTGATTCTGGACTTGCGAGATGATCAGCAACGACCAGCAGCCGCCGAGGACATGATAAGTACAGGCCACTAGAAGTCAAACCTTGAACGTTAACGTTTCAACGTTGGCATGGAGAGGTGGCAGGCATGACAGCCGTCACGGTGCTGTTTGCTTGGCGACTGCGGGGTTACCATGGGGGCTGTGTTGGGTCCAATAATCGCGGTACGCGGCAGTTACCTCGCCACGGCGAGCTTTAGAGCCTTCGTTGTAAGTGGGTCGATCGAGGAACACGTTTTCGAGACGGAAATCTGCGTAAATGAAACTTCATTGCCATCTCCGTGGAGTGACCCAAGTTTGTTATAGGGGGTTAGAGGTCTGAAAACAGCACCTACTCCATGCCTCCGCGTTGCCTACACGCTGTGGATGTAGCCCGACAGACCATACTTATGTACGTGGAAAATGGTCCTCGGTCTCTCTTCGCTTGCCGATGTTCTAGCCTATCTATATGTGGCTGGATCGGATCAATCGGTTGCCTCACCGGTCACCTTGTCCACGGCGACAAGTACCTCCCCTCTTCGGCGTTACTAGTTGATGTAGCCCACCGCTGGGCACAGGAGATACAGCGGGTGACTTTCTTTCTCTTCCGCCATGTCAGAGTCTCCTCTCCTCTCCATCCGAGACCTCCCAGACTCAGAGACTTTGATGCACTGCGCCGCCGGCGAGCTCAAGCAACAGTGCTGTTGTCCAGAACCCGCCGATGCCCCCGCTCCGTTCAATCGAGCCAATGCGGATGTGATTCTTCGAACTTCAGACAATGTCGATTTTCGCTTCTACAAGCTCCTCTTGTCGCTGGCGTCCCCTTTCTTTGCCAACATGTTCGCACTACCGCAGCCCTGCCCGCTGGACAAGGCTGCCGACCAAACAAAGTATGGCCTACCCATTATACCCGTGGCCGAAAAGAGCCTCGTTTTACAGAAGCTACTCAGTTTATGTTCCCCCGTCTATGACACAGAGCTCCCTGTACTGGAAAATCTAGACACCGTCATGTCGGTCCTCGACGCTGCGGACAAGTACGATATGAAGTGTGTGGGTAAATTCGTTGTCAAGATGATAACGGCCCCCGAGTTCCTTGAACAGGAGCCTATGCGCGTGTTCGCCATTGCGTGCAGGTACAGGGCGGAAACTGAAACCAACATCGCTGCACGATATATGCTCCGTTTTGCGATCTGGGAACCTGCGTATGTCGCCGAGCTAGATTTCATCTCCGGTTCAGATTACCAGCGCTTGGTCAAATACCACGCGAACTGTGGACAAGCCATGTCTCAGCTCGTTCGGCTGTGGTCGCTATTCCCGCTGCCAACGCTCGACTGCAAGTTATGCAGGAAGAGTGGACTGCCACGTCTATCATTAAAGAACTATCAAGACGGCGTTATCGACGTGCTGCGAGTACGGCCATGTCCAGAAACGTTGATGAACGCGGAGTGGATCGAGGGGATGGTGAAGAAGGCTGGTAGCTGCGCAAGCTGCCGAGAAAGAGTGTCGAGGAAGATGGTGGAGTATGCAAAGGAGCTCGCTGTTCCAATAAGTGAGATTATATCTGAGGTGTGTCTATTTCTCCCAAGTCAATATCTATTAAGCTTTTTCAAAGATCCGTCTGGAGGTTAAACCTTACTGAGCCAGTCGGTTAATTTCAACCACATATCCTCGTTTTGAATTAGACACCCCTGAGAGGGGATACCCTCTTCAGTATGTATGACATTCTTCTATTTATAAATGGACACTGTTATGAATTTCATGTGGATTTCGCTGGCCCTTTGTATGCACTACTATTTTTCCATCTTTATATATCCAATTAGCTGTGCAGGCTGGTCTTGTTTCTGTCTTTTCTGTCATTTGTTGTGTATCCATCCATTAATTTCATGTATTCTTCCAACTGAGTAGAATTTCACCTTCAGGTAGATGGGTACGAGACGTACATAAATAAATTTAAACAACGCGATCACGTGACGGGGTGCAACGAACGCGTGACTTGGACCCGGTCCCCGACAGTGAGTTACTCAGTGGTATCGTTCAACGACACCCAGAGGTAAATATCATTGACTTGGAGAATTCACCACAGGTTTAGTTCGCCCGTCCATTTGTAATGGCCTTGTATGAAACGCCATCACGAATTTGGCGAAGGATCGAGGACGAGAGGGAGCCGTCGTCACTGCCTTCGCTGCCCACCATCGAGCACTCCGCCATCCCGGACACCGAATCTGATCAAACGACCACGGATGACGATAACGAATTAGTGCCCGTACATTCGACACCGGCGGCCGCCTCATCCCATACCGCCACTTCTACCGTCCGTCTGCAATCTAGCACGTCGAGCACTGTCCGCTTTGCAACCTCGATTGCATCTCGCTCCGCCTCAGCGAAGTCGTCAGTTTCAAGGTCATTTGGAAGAGCCCCTCAAAGTTTTGACGTGAGCGCCATCACATCGCTGCCCCATGATTCGGAAGAGAACATCGATCCAGAGGACCCTCCGGAGAGGAGTTCCAACAGCGTACCGGAGGCTTACTTGCCACCTCCAGAGAATGACGAAACCGAGGATATTTCACTGGCGGATGCGTTAGAGTCAATCAGTCGTGCTAGTTCTCCCTTGTCACCGGGGCTCCCGCCTCAGGATCCCACCCCGAAGAAGAAAGGCGTACCGTACGACTACTCTGTTTCTCTGCGCTCCGAACCACAGGTGGGTCCTTGTCTTTCTCCATATTGTCTACCGATACGACGTATCGCGTCAGCCCTCACCAATTGACAAGTTTCGTAATGTCGCTTTGCGTCGGCCTCTGGCTCGCACTCGCACACCGTCACTCACACGTTCAACCTCTTCGTCCTCTGCATCTTCTCCGCCTAATTCCACGCCCCGGAGTAGCCGCTCCATTCCACTTCCCAGGGACCCAGAATCACCTGTTCCAGGTATTCATGTCCCACTTCCCCGATCGGCAAGCGCTTCTCCAGCCGTGGCCTCACTACCCAGCGTGGTCATCCAGCCACCTTGTGAGGGCATCTCACGAACAAGTGGCGAAGACCAAGACGCGCTTCCTCATGCACACGAGGAACCACTAGAGAGTGAACCCGAACGGGCCTCCCATACAGACGATGGTCACACTTTAAATAGGGAGCCCACGTTTTCGTCTGCATCCTCTGACCCGGGTTATCCAACGGACCATACCATCAAAGCCGCTCGTTCCCCGATTGCACCATCGACTGCATTTTCATCCCCCGCGCCGTCCACAGTATTTACGCCCACCCCCACATTCGCACCACGTCCGCGTGCTCGGTTCAACATTCCACCCCCTCCTTCAGAACTCTACACACAGGATGATATCGAGGTGGACTCAGAACCCATCACACCTCACACACGCCGACGATCGTTCCTCCTCTCTGTTATCAACTCCACTGCCCGTCCCCGCATGAAATTCCTGCCCACTCCACATCCTCACCGTCGTCTGAGTGCACTTCCGGTCGCCAATGAAGCGGAAGAGGCTGGACAAGCTGCACCGGAGAGTACCATGCATAAGGCCTTTGCGGGGATTACACCCCGACCAAGGCGGGGTCGCATGTCGCACACCCTCGCGCAAACTCATTCACCCGAGTGCGATGTATCAGAGGCCGGAGACGGGGACAATCTCGGCGCCAGTGATGATGCGAATGAAAGAGCGTCTGTCATCTCGACCACATCCTCGCAGGATCTCGTGACCCACGTTCGTGCCAACACTTCTTATGACCCAGCCCTAGGTCTCGGTGAACGAGGCAAGATGGGCCGTTTCGATGCGCAAAAGCTCAATACGTACTTGCACGGACTCAACCGCCGTCTGCAAGAAGAGAACCTCGACCTCATTGTCCGATTGCAGAAGTACGAAGAAGTCAAGCAGGGGCCACGACTGAGCATCGAAAGTGCAGGAAAGGGGAGACGAATTAGCGCTGGCAGCGCGCTGGGCGATGTGGAGGAGTCTGCTGCAGAGGGTTGGGCTGAAGAAAAGCTTGAGTTGGAAGCTCTCGTCCAGAAGTTAACGGAAGAACTCGAACAAGCAATGGAGGAGAGGGAGGTAGTTGCCAAGGACTTGGACAAGGAACGCAGCCAGCGGATTAGGGATAAGGAACGGTGGCGGGAACGGATGGCAGAGGTGGAGAACGGGGTCTCGGAGATCGTCAGTGAGCTGGAGAAGAAAGTTGAAGAAGCAGAGGAAAAGCACACTGATGCTGTCGAAGAAATCAGCAAGATCAGGCGCAAAGCGGACCAGGTTCGACATCATTTGGAAATGGAGCGTGACTTGGCACTCGAGCGCGCTGCCAAAGCCGATAGTGCACTGGAGAGTGGCAAAGAGCTCGGCGGTGCCTTGAAGGATGCCAATGCCGAGATCAGTATGCTTAGCAGCGACTTGCAAGCAGCCACAACACATGTGAAAGAGCTCGAAGAAGAATGCGCGGAGCTCCATCGAAAGGTCGGCAGACTCGACAAAGAGCTTAAAGAAGAAAAACTCTCCAATAAGCTTGCTGAGGAAGATTTCCATAGTCAGCTTAGCGAGATGGGCAACGAGGTCATGCGAGCAACGGCAATAGTCTCTGAGCTGCAACGAGAACTTGCGGAACGCGACACCGACCTCGATCGTGTTGAAGGCGAACTGCAAATCAAGTCTGACAGACTAATGGAGCTCCAGCAGTGCGTGGCCCAGGGTGACAAGGCGGCTGCTGAGGAACTGCGATCGCTCAAGTCACATATTTCCGAACTGGAAGAGAGTACAGCGAGGCACGTTAAAGATCTTCAGGAGCAGCTGGCACGCGCGCGAGACCGCGTTGATCAGTACGAGGTAGAGGAAGAACATGCCAACGATCGGATGGAGAGGCTCGAGAAAGAGGCTGAGAGGGCGACGGAACTTGCTCGACAGATGGAGGATGCACTAGAGGCTGCCGAAGAGAAGATGAGGTCAGACGAGGAGAAACTGGCTGACTTGCGGAGCAAACTAGCTGCATCGGAACGCGAGCTAGAAAAGCAGCGTGACCTAGCAATCGCGAGCCCGCCAGGCAATCACGAAGCCGAGGAAGCTCTTGAAGCAGAACTGGACGAAGCCAATAAAGAGATTGCGAGGTTGTCTACTCTTCTACAACAGTCACCCGCACGACGAGCAATCGACAAAGCCAGAGATACGAAGATTGAAGTGTTGCAACGTGAAAAGGAGGAGCTGTTGCAACGTATCAGGGCCCTAAAGAGCACTCATACGGAGATGGCGACACCATACAAAGTCGTCAACACGAGTGGCATTTCTCCGATTCACCGACATGTTCTGTCCATGAGTCTCAAAGCGCCCAAGACGCCCGGAGCGCCGCTTAAAGAGGTACGTCGTCGACGTGATTCAAAGCTAGAAGCTAATGTTTCGCTACCATCTCGTCAGCTTTCGTGGTTGAATGCGACTACTGCTGGCGACCCGAGCACCTCGCCGCTGCTGGCGGAGATTGCGAGGTTGCAGATTGAGCTCGATCGCGCTAACGAGAGCATCGATCAAAAATTGGACGAGCTGCAAGAAGCGGGACTTGATGTCGTGGAGCTTACAAAGAACCTCGAGGATGCGCGTTCTACCATCGTGACATTGGAGAACGAGAATGCAAGGCTGCAGAGAAGAGAGGAAAGACGACTTCGTCGACTCGAGAAGCTACGATGCCAAAAGTGTTTTGTGAAGATTGACCCCTCGAGGTTGCACCGCGCCTATGAAGTAGACGAAAGGTATGGGCCAGGCAACCTGTTGACTGTCACACTGACGCTTTTGGATAGTACCCTCTCTCTGGACACTTCTGCAGGCGATCTCTTGGACAATCCTCCGACGCCACTTATCAAGACAAGCGAAGCATTGCGTTTGGAAATTCAAAACGTGAACGTTCAGTTGGACACCATGAGGAAACAATGGCAAGACGAAAAGCGGCAACTCTTGGGTGAAAGGGCTGTTTTACAGGACGCTGCAAACCGTATGAACATCGAAGTGCGCAATGCGAAGCAGGATGCAAGGAAAGCTATGGAGGCGGAGCGGGAAAGCCGCAGGTCAAGAGCGGATACACAAGGAGTAGGAACTCGACCCCGTGTGATTTGTGGGTGAACTCACACTGTTTCTTTCGTAGGAGGCCGAGAAAGCAAAGGCGGTTATCGCCGATCTTGAGGCAGAGTTGCAGGCAGAGCGGATGCGACTTCGAAAGATGTCCACGGAACAGGATCGCCTACAGCGCGAGACTGGTGACGTCGCTCGACAATTGCAGCGCACTGAAATGGTGATTGCAACGACATGCTCCAATGCTTCGACTGACGTTACATGTAGGACATGGACGACGTTAAATATCAGTTACAAAAGGCCAAGCAGGACAACCACGAACTTGAGAACGAGCTTCGAGGTACGGAGACCAGCGCCTCGCAGGACCTGTGCCTGAAATTCTCCTGACAGCGAATGCAAACGCGGAACAAAAGGCACGACTTTTGGAAGCCAAAGTGCGCGAAAATGTGACGACGATCGAGCAACTGAGACAGGAACGTTCCACTCTCGTGCGCGATCACAAGGAACTTCAACAGCGATACGCCCAGGTTTCCGAGGTCGAGTCTCTTCCACATTCTTCTTGGATCAGTCCTTGTCTGATGCTCGGACTGATTGTTGCCAGCGGGCCCATACACTCCGGAGTGAATACTCTGCAACGCAGAAATCGCATGAAAGCCGACGCCAGCAGCTAGACATTCATCTTGCCGAGATCGAAGAGCTCAAACAAGCGCTTTCGAGTCAGGCCGACGAACTCCAGCAGACGGAACTAGAAAAGAACCGCATGGTGATGGAAAAGAGCGACATTGCTAGGACCATCGCCGTACTGGAGGCAGAGTTGAAACGCGTCCGAAAAGACGCTGAGATCTTTGGTCGCGATCTGAAGGCGCTCCGTGCAGAGAAGGAGAAAGTGAAGGAGAAGCAAAAGGAGGAGGCTTCCAAAGCGGAACGTGCCAGGAAGCAGGCTCAATCCCAGATTCGTCTCCTCAATGATCAGCTGGAGAGCAACAGGGCCAAGATAAAGAGAATGCAACAACACATCTGTTCTACGTGCGTACTCGCCTTCCCGTTACCAAGAGTGCCGATGTAATACCCGCTTTAGTGATGACGGCCAGCTTGACGAGCTGAAGGCGCAGCATAAACAAGAGTGTAAAGGGCTAATCGTTCAGATCCGTTACTTGAAGGCAAAGTTCACACGAGAATCAACGTTGCGGGACGATCTTGGCTATCAAAAACAATATCTCCTCGTACTCCTGGCGAGTTTCGAAACAAGGTACCGTGAGCATCTACTCCCCTGTTAGCCTGTGTCCCAACATATCTGTGGTAGTGATAGGCGTATTCTGGCTTGCATATCGCGAATAGGATACCCCAAACCTTCGCCTGCCATTAAGAAGGGCCGTACCTTTAAGAGTACTGTGTGGTGTATCATATTTATCCGCCGCGCAAGGTATGCTCCTTTCCACTATGTCGTACACAGCTTCCCAATCTGGCGCAGGTTTGCATGTAATGCCTGGCGAGAAGCGTGTGCCAATAAGCAAGCCATTGCAGACGCCCTACAAGAAGTCCATCGGCGTCGAACGATAGCTCAGCATACATAATACACCCTGTATTCCTGTCGTGTTTTGCGCTCCCTATCGGGCTGTTGTCCATATCTTGCCATATTGTGTTGTGTGTATTATAGCAATCTCAGCTCTGAAATGAAACAGGACCGAGTGAAGACATTACTACGAAGATTAGGACGGGGGTTGTCGCCGCTTGCGCGTCTCCGAAATAACCCGTACCGAGTCCCTGGAAAATACGTAGGACAAACCACTCCACACAGTGGTCACCGCGACTAGGGCCCTAGCAAGAATGTCAGCAGATATATGACAGTCGAGTGGCTAGCGTACTGCATCTCCGGGAGATATGCACTGAGAAATGCCGGACTGATTGGGGCGACGGTCGTACCGAACATCAATGCAAGCTGCGCAGCAGTGTTGTACTAAAAGAAGACAAAGAAACAGTAGGCGCACGACGAAACCGGCCGACGAAGATTGGCGCACCTTGCTAATGGTGGTCGGACGTACTTCGGCAGAGGGGATAGAAAAATCCCAATAGCGTCGCCAAGTTTTCTACATGTCACGGATGGTCGATAGTGTGCACCTCTACCCGCAGTGATGCCGCTTACTGGATGGGGTAGGGACGTATAACGAATGTAGAACGCGGACAGGCTGAGAAGCACGTCGCGTCCGATGATGATCGTTGCTAGCGACACTGGTTTGTAGGGAAGGGTAAGTGTAAGGCCAGAGAGAGAGCGCGCCGGAGCCTCGTACGAGGAAGCATGCCTTTGACGGCAAGCGTGACGGTGAGGGTGGTCATCAACGCCTTGTCAGCGGTGGGATCGAGTATAGTGCCGAGCACAGAGTGCATATTGAACCGTCTTGCCAGGAATCCGTCGATCTGGATTTATGTTCCAGCGCTCGACGGTCGTATCATTGCTTGAGCAAGTGATCACGACACAGCACTCACCAGATCCGAGAAGCCAGCGTAGACGAGCAGGCCGGTAGCGAGGTAAAAGTCATCATGGAGGATGGACCATCCGAGGGCGGGACAGGCGAGAATGCGTGAGGCTGTCAGCAAGTTGGGGATAGTGTAGATGTTCTCGCGGAGGGTGAGTGTTTCGCGCGACTCGGGTTTGACGTTGGTTTCCTTCTTTGGTTCTGGGTTCGAGCCCAGGACAGGGGAAGGACGTGGATATTGTATGCAAGGTGTTGCTACAAAGCTCCTCTGCAGTTGAAGGGGACGTGGTGGCTTGAACTGACAACGAAGCAAAGAGACGCGCAGACGATGGGAAAGGATGGGTAGAGGTCGAGTACAAAGGAGACCCTGGCACAACCTACTACCAACCGACGACATGGGCAAGCTCAGGCAGACTCTGAGCCCTAATACCAAATTTGGACTGCGATATGCCGGCGCTTTCGCTCGAACTACGGACGCTTTCGAGTATTATGGTTATTGGGCAGAACTTGAATAGATGACATGGGGCTTGGAGACGGTGACAAATAAAAGGAGCATTTGGCTTGAACACATGGAGTCTACTTCAAGTTATAATCTGCTAACCGATCCAACTGCAGCCTGGCACACTTTCGGCCCGGGACCCGCTTGACCCGGACCGCCTCCCATTGGAAGAAAACCATGCAACTGCACGAACGATGTGTGCCCATCAACCGGCATCTCGACTTCCCACATGGTTGAGTACGACGGCATTTGCATCATGTTTATATGAACATTCTTACGTGTGATCGAGCACGTCTCTCGGGACGTGACTTGTGTTTGCATATGCAGTTTTCCGAATCATTGTGGTCTGCTGAAGATCCACAGTTGAATGCACCCAGACTCCTTCAAAAATCTGGAACGATTCAGATATACTACTCTGATCCGATTGACGCTCCTTCCCACACGCTACTACCCGGTCACGAACGGTCAACTCAACAGGGGGGCATGATATCGCACTGGCCGCGTTATACAGATACACGGGGATAGTCTGACACTCTTTTTCCATTTCCACTACGCTCAGTGCCGCTCTAGAAGGGTATATCAAGTTCAACCTAAACAATGCAAGTCAGTGTCTGAGACACAGCAGACAACAACAAAACACGCACGGCTTCTGTCGCCTTTTCTACCTCCGCCGTAAAGTGGTCCCCTATGAACGTGCTTAGATCCAAGTATGCCGCTGGTCGGCAAGTATGGCATGTAGCTGCGGACTCGAGCGCCTCTACAATCAACAGCGGATCCGTGACCACCTTGGCGCACGGCCGCTCTCGAAGCGCCTCTCGCGCACGTTCCATATACTCGATGAACCAAGCGTTCACCTCATAAATCTTGCCATCCGCCAGTGGCCAGGACAGCGGATGGTGGATGCAGTCGTCACACTGGAACCACACCCAGCGCGACGCAAAACCTGGGAACCACGAAAAGTCGGATGTGAGCGAGCACGCCGCTACGCTGCACTTGCGGTGGTACTGGAGGAGCTTGTGGTACACCGAGGCAGGTATGTGCTCTAGCTCCTTGACGTACGGGCCGAATATGGGGGAGCGGAGCGTGTATCGGGCTGCGAGGCGTGTTTCAGCTTCGAATCCGAAACGGTAGGTGATAGCGAAGATGCGCAGTGGTTCCGCTTCGAGGAAAGAAGGCTGGACGAGTAGTGGCCGCACCCGATTCATGACACCTTTCATCCCAAACTTTCTCATCATCTCCAGTACGGCTTGGATGTCGTCGAGGTTCTCGAGGACAGGGCTGGAAAAAGGGTAGCAGTACTGGAGGACTCTTTCGGTTGTCACACTATCCTCAACGAGGTCGATGGCGTCCCGGCCAGACTCCTGCCTCACGGCCAATCCCTCAAAGGCGGGGGACGGAGAGGAGGATCCCACCATCAGACAACGCTTCAGTAGGGGCGAGGACATGGTCAAGAAGATTTTATGAACGGCGAACCGGGCACCGTCTGAGGCATGGAGGGTGAGGTCGGCATCCCGCTCGTCAAAAGGAGAGCGATGGGGCGCAACTTCGAGTGTCAGGGTTGACATATCGATGATGGCCTGCGACATGGAGGGCAAGTGGAAATGGGTGAGTGGTTGATCGATTGCGCTTCCGATGGTTGATATAATCATTATACTAACACGAGTCCTCCAGTATTACATGAGGTTCAGGTCAGTTGTACGCATGGCATGGCAGTGATGAACATCTACTGTTGATAAACACGAGGCAATAGCGGAGAAAATCTGTTGACAATGAAGTTCACCGCGGGGATCCACTCTGTGAGCATTCAGTTTGGAAAGCTCCCTGCGGCTTCATGGAGTAAAGGGGCGATCAATGAGTCTCGCGCGCTAGCACGTTGTTTGCTTCCGGAGAGAAGGCCGAACAATTAGACCTCAACTTTATGCCCCAAGCTTGCGTCGTTCCTTCAATCATGACACGTGTTAACCATGCCCCGCAATTCTAGATCTAGAGGCGAATCACCTTAATGTTTGTGCCGACATGAAACACTTTAGCGGCGTATCTTATCGCATCAAATCATGAATCCTGATTGCTTGAATGCTGCAACAATGACGTGGAGAAGCTACATGCTAAAATTACTGGTCGAGGTTTGCTGTGATGCACGCACAGAAGCTCGATATTAACACCACGCCGCAGTGACACTCTACTCAGTACATTCGTGCGTCATGGCACAGCTCCTCGTTACGCCGCGTGCTCACTGTCGCCAAGGTTGGCTCCTTTCTTGAATGTCTCCGCACCAAGAGCGATCGAGGGTGAGGAAGGCGGCGTTGTAAATGCTGTGATATACGAAAACTCGTGTAGATCGAACGACTCGGATGCCGATGTGTTGGTGTCCGTCCCGGGCGATTCGAGACCATCTGCATGTGGGACCCGGAGGGTTATGGAAGCGATGGGCGTTGGGCGTTGCTTCTCTGATAAATGCGCGTCAGGCCTGCCAAGAGTCTCGGCCACATCCTTTACAAACCAATAATTAGTACGGTATGCTCTGATCTGTAAACTTACCCGATGGGTGTTTGTTTACCTGTTCTGTTTTCAGACACTCTGCGAGCTTGCATCCTTGACGTCGTCCCAAGATCCTAGTGAATACCTTGCTTCCCACAAACACGAGCTTTGTCGTCGGTTTTCGTGACAGGTTCGATAGCCTCGCGGGTCTCTTCAAGTAGCCTCTGATGTAAAGTTCTTCCTTGAATATTTCGCTAGCCAGTGGCGCCAGACTAGGGCCATATCGACTGGTATCGTTGATCAAAACCAGGAAACCAAAATTTGTTGGTCAGCATATACCTATTCTCGGGAGGAGCTCTATTTGCACTGCTAAGTGAGCCATCGGTCGCACCCACAATCGTCATTACTTCAAAAGTGTCGCACGAGTCGTTTGACGTATCCGGCAAGTTTGGATCGTGCGCCACAGTCCCTTCAAGCCCGGCCTTATAACAACGCCCTAGACTTGTCCCTTGGGTGTCGGTTATCATTGTTAGAGGGGTCACAGCTTTGGTGACGAGACGGTCGTCATTACAAGAGGCCGATCTCTGCGAGTGAGTCCTATTATTGAGGTGAAGCACGACACGTCCGAGTTCGAAGGGCTCTCTCCCGGCATCCTCGATTATCGATCGCTTACGCGGCTCCCGCCATGGGTGCTTGTTCGGGGCGTTTGAAAGCCTCTGTTCGGCCGCGACGAGAACAGGGTCGGAAAGTGAGATAAGCAGCCTGTCTGTTGGAATAGATTGCCGATCGTGGGTGTGGCCGCCTGGGGGAAAATAGAGCTTTCGTTGGCTTCTTGAGCTTGCCGGGGAATGCGACGCAAAGTAGTTGGCGCGCCCAGAGATAAGACTAAACGGCATCTTGACGTTGCTGAGGAAGATAGAATGTTCTCGGCTTCACGGTCGAGAAGAATGCCGTATTGACCCTCCAAGGTCGGAATTGGGTTCACCTTTGACCGGGTGGCTGACCGGACGATGGGGCTGACAATGAGCTAGCTCGTTTAGATGTGGTGAGTCTGTGCAACGCTTTTACGGTTGCCGGCAAGGCTGCCTGATATAGTCGATAGCGGTAATGCGGGGAAGCCGGCGCAGTGTAGAAGAGTTTTAGCTTGGTATAGCAGAAGGCTGTCACCGGCATTTAGGTGTCCGCGGATGAGCGTCTGCTTGATGGAAAGCAGTGCTCAAATCATGGCATCCCAAAGCGTCTGTGTGAACCATTTGGAAGTCAAAACTGTAGGCAGGCAACAATCGCAAGACCTTCCTGAATTTGGTTCAAGTGCCCGTTCCCACTGTCAGCGCAGAAGACCACATTTGCGGTTCCGCTGTACCTCATTATGGAAGGATGGGTCACAGGGCTGCTGTTCGAACACGTCGATGCAACGGACTGTAACCAGTGCCAGACAATGCTGAGGGTTCGGCTCGGGTTGAAGCCACCCGACAAAAACGTTGCACTGCATCATGGGGAACGTTCTGCGTGCCTGATTCGAGTTAGACGCGCAAACTCCGTCATTCCAAGGGCCGGTACTTCCGGGGGGGAAAGGAGAATCTTGTACAGAGTGTCTCAGATGAACTGAGGGGGAGCAGCTTGTCTCAAACGATATACTAGATCGAAAGAGGCATGCTCGGTTTAGCGTAATTTTCATTTTGCCATTATTTTTTTTTCAGGGTGAAACACGCCACTTTTCCATATCGTACCATAACTGTTATGATTTTCTGAGAAAAATAGTTATGTAAATTGACCTATGCCTCGATCCGAGCTATATAATTCCCCGTCGCTCCCTGTGTCCTCAACATTCCCCTCCTCTCATCTTCACATCTAAGCCATGGCAATTCCTCCCGTATCCGCCGTCGCTGCCTCTGAAGAGTACGATCTTCCCCGTCCCAAGGATGTAGGCATCCTTGCCGTGGAGGTCTACTTCCCTCGTAGGGTACGCACCGCTTACGTGACAAGGCTCTCGGACCACTCACTTTCGCTGTAGTGCATCTCCGAGGCCGATCTCGAGGTCTTTGACAACGTTTCGACCGGAAAGTACACCATTGGTCTTGGCCAGGAGTACATGGCTTGCTGTGATGACCGTGAAGATATCAACTCTTTTGCCCTTAACGGTATGTCGCGTCCTATTACGTCTTGGGCCATCGCACTGATGCATTTATACAATAGCCGTTAGTGGCCTTCTCGAAAAGTACGACATCGACCCCAAGTCTATTGGCCGTCTCGATGTCGGCACCGAGACTATCATCGACAAGTCCAAGTCTGTCAAAACTACACTTATGGACCTCTTTGCTGGGTCTGGTAACTTTGACATCGAGGGTGTTGACTCGAAAAACGCCTGCTATGGCTCTACTGCTGCTCTTTTCAATGCCATTAATTGGGTCGAGTCGACGTCTTGGGATGGTCGAAATGCAATCGTTGTTGCTGGCGATATTGCAATCTATGCCGAGGGAGCTGCACGACCTGCAGGCGGTGCCGGCGCATGTGCTATACTTATCGGTCCAAACGCACCGGTAGTCTTTGAACGTAAGTTTTAACCGAATTAGTGGTAGCTCACTCCTGATCTCCAAATTTCCCAGCTATCCACGGAAACCACATGACGAACACGTATGACTTTTACAAGCCCAAGCTTGACTCCGAGTACCCCGAAGTCGATGGGCCAGTGTCGGTTACTACTTACATTTCCGCTCTTGACGCTTCCTATGCACGCTTCCGTGAGAAGACGGCCAGGACGAAGAAGCTTCACTCAGCCAATGGTCACGCCAACGGTCATGCTAATGGTCATGCCAACGGTCACGCCAATGGCAAGACTGACAAGGGTTTTTCACTCGACGATGTGGATTACGCTGTATTCCACGCCCCCTACGGCAAGCAAGTCCAAAAGGGCCTGGGTCGTATGTTTTACAACGACTTCGTCAACTCCCCCGCGGCACCTCAGTTTGCCAATATTCCTTCCCCTGATGCCATCCTCGCTACCTCATACACCGCGTCGCTCACGGACAAAAACCTTGAAAAGACCTTCATTGCTGCATCCAAGGCTGTCTATGCCAAAAAGGTCGAGCCCGCCATGCACTGCTCGAAACGTCTGGGCAACATGTACACCGCTTCCCTATATGGTTGCCTTGCTTCCCTCCTCTCTTCCGTTGAACCCGCAGAGTTGAAGGGCAAGCGTTTTAGCATGTTTGCTTTTGGAAGTGGTTGCGCATCGAGCTTCTTTACCCTTCGCGTGAAGGGGGACACATCGGAGATCCGGGGAAAGATGAACCTTCTCCAGCGGTTGGCAAGTATGAAGGTGGTACCTTGTCGGGAATATGTTGATGCACTGACTGTGAGTTTCGCTGAATGTCCTCGGTTTGACCTCACTACTCACTTTATTCTGTTTAGCTTCGTGAGAAGAACCACAATGCTGTTAACTACACGCCAGAAGGCTCGATCGAGAACATTTGGCCTGGAACCTTCTACCTCGAATCCGTGGATGGTAAATACCGCAGGAAGTATGTCAGAGCCCCAGCTGCTTGATTAGTACATGCAGTTCTATGTTATCACTGGACATGTTACTTTCTAGTGGTTATAATTGTAGGATCGCCCCTGTTTTCGACCCGACGACCCTCATCTAGATTGCCTTTGGTTCATAGAGATACCTGGACTGCAATTGTGTGTTGTACGATTTGTAGGCGTAGGGATCATGAATGTCACTCGCTGCATTCAGAACCAATCTAATCGGTCAATGCTACATCACCATTAAAATCTGCGCAGCCCCGTGTTGTACCGTGCGTACTTCACACTGATACTGCTTACACCAATTAGATGCGATTAGCCAAGTCCATTACAGCCGCTTTCAAAACGTTGCGAAAAATGCAACTGAAAATTCGCGCCTCAGGGCCTGGCGGGGGTGGTACCCCAAGCTCACCGTACAATGTGGCTGGGATGACCAGAGCCAAACTGCGCTGTGGAACAGATTGTCTTCCGCTCTCATAGCCCTGTTATCACCAACACAGGATTCAAATGACATCTTGAAAAGGATTGAGAGGCGCAATAGGCTAATGTGTGATTGAGGGGTTCGGGGTCCCACCCCCAGCAATTGACCGTTTTGAACCGCGTTTTCCGCAACGTTTCGAAAACGGCTGTGAGTATTGTTGCTTCGCTAATCCGAATTGATACATGGAACGTGTTCAGCTCCACATAGCCTTCCCAGTAAGTACATAAATCCAGCCATGGTACGCGAGGAGTACCCTTGGTATTCCGAATGAATCCGTCGGCTCGGAGAAGCATGATGGCGCACGGCGAACGGAAGCTCATCAGTGACCTCTGTACGTGAAAGCTTGTGAACGATGACTTATTATTGATGGCTCACACCCACTTTTCGCGTCTTATTCGGTCTTCTGACTAGATCGGCTCCCCCGCCGAACAATGGACCGCAGCAGAAGTGTTATCATTTCTCCAGCTTGCCCATGAGCACACAATAACGATATAATGAGTTAGTCTAGGGTGGCTCGGGTGTACTATAGCCGAACTCGGCCACGGATGGTTGCTGACTTTTGCCATTTCTCTGACTAACGTAACTTTTTTTCGAATTCGAGTAGATTCACGGCCCACTACACATGGTCGTATACTCACGCCATCATCGATTTTGCTATCGGGACTCTTCTCCTTTGGCCAGACTGCCATAGACTACTTTTGCTACAAAGAAGAATGCCATGTACAAAATAACCCCCAAACTGTACAATGAAGCGGATCATGTCCTACCTCTCCGACCCCGACACTTTCAAACAACTTTGTTCGCTTCATATCCACTGGAATTCGCCTCATTGCCCCGATGATACGATATGGTCCGATGCGCTGGGCAGCCGCAAGGTTAGATAGCAAATGGAACTAGCATCGTAGCAAAGTGGAGTACCACCTTACGAGAACAAATTTCAAACCCGGTTTGCCGGGAACATCCATAGTGGACTCTGTCGCACCAGCCAATCAGAACAACGACACGACACGAGTTCCTCTCCCAGATGACGTTACAAGACCGCTCGGCAGATACAGCCTCCGTGATAACTTATTTTTAGAAGGTTATTAGTACTTATAGGCCAAGTAAATCGTAAGGTCGCGATTACGCCTCCCTTACCCTCAGGCTCTCATAATGAGTTCGCAGCTGCTAGAGCAACTAACGAATATCTCAGGTGTCACATATGGCGTTGCGGGCCTCGTTGCGGCCGTTGTCTTGTTTGCAAAGCTGAACAGGGGTCCAAATGTGAGCACCTCCGAAGTATGCCTTTCCAATTTGGATATTTGTGACACGTAACAGCTTGATGCATTTCCGACTGTGGGCTCAAGTACTTGGATTGGCTCCTGGTGGGCTGCTTCTAAATTTTTGATGAATGGACAGACCGTCATACGAGAAGGCTACGAGAAGGCATGTTCTGTGCACTAACCAATTATCAAGTAGTAATTCTCAACATTATAGTACAAGTCCGCACCATTCAAGATCGCGGAACTTACCCACTGGACCGTCATTCTGAGCGACCCCACGTATGTGGAAGAACTGGCAAGGGCAGCTGACGACGAGTTCTCAATTACCGAAGTTTTCTCTGAAGTGAGCGATGACTTCATTTTCCTGAAAGTGCGCCCAGTTAACGTTGAATCAGACCAGGTACACAATAGGAGACGAGATTGTTGATAACCCTTTTCACATTGGACTCGTTCGCTCCCAGCTCACTCGAAATATTCCAGTATTACATCATGAGATCACGGATGAGATGGTGGCATCCTTCAAGGAGCATTTGAATCTCAAGGGAAACGGTGAAGGATGTCACTTGGCAAGGATTTGCTATGAACTGATATATGAATATTCAGAGTGGAAAACTGTACCGGCGATAACTACCATGGGAAAGGTTGTCTGCAGGATGAGTAATAGAGTATTTGTTGGCCTTCCATTGTGTATGCTCTTAATTCGCAGTCACTGCTTGTTTCTTAGTTTAATCATCTAGGTCGCAACCCCGAGTGGGTAGACCTCAATGTCCGCTATACCATGGACGCCGCCACTGCGATGGCCGTAGTCGGGATGTTCCCTAAATTCATGAAACGGTGAGTCAATGGCACAAAGTTATCTGTGGATTGCCTTTCAATGCGGTGGTAGACTGGCCGCTCGTTTCCTCACGAATATCCCTTCGAATGTCGAGCTTGGTTTGAAGCTCCTCGGTCCAATGATCCAAGAGCGACTGAAATATCTGAACGAGTACGGGAAGGAGTGGGATGACAAACCTGTTCGTTACACTCGTCTCTCATGACGCAGCGCTCATCGTGTTTCTTGGCAGAACGATTATCTATCCTGGTTGATGGACGCGGCGAAGGCATCAGATCTGGCCCCGGAGAGCTTGACTCATCGCATGCTTGTCGTCAATTTCGTGTCTATTCATGTGAGTACAAGCATAAATCGTTCGAAAGGTCGCTCAATTTTTTAATTGCTCTGTAGACGACCACCCATGTGAGTTCCTGAAACAGCCCAAGGCCTCTTAGACTAATCTAATATTGTATCAGTCTTTTACTCAGGCACTCCTTTACCTTGCAGCACATCCTCAGTATATCCAGCCTCTTCGCGAGGAGATTGAGGGTATTGTTGCAGAGGAGGGGTGGACCCGGGTAGCATTGGGGAAAATGCGAAAGGTCGATAGCTTCATCAGGGAGTGCCAGCGCATGGAAGGCCCTAGCTCTGGTAATCATTCTCCCGTTTACTTATATGTGTGGGTCATTCCTGCTCACCCAACGCATCAGTAACCCTCGTTCGCAAGGCTATGAAGGATTATACGTTCTCAGATGGGACTTTCATTCCAAAAGGAACGATGGTTGGTGCAGCCGCTTTATCTGTACACCACGATGAGAATTTCTACAAAAATCCGGGTGTTTTCAACCCGTTCCGATTCGTCGACGACCGCGAAGATGATAAGTCGGGCATGAAATACCAATACACCTCAATTTCAACGGAGTATTTGCCGTTTGGGCTTGGTAAACATGCTTGGTATAGTTTCTCCTTACCTATGTCTTATTGAGATTCTCTGACTATCTGTTAGCCCAGGGCGTTTTTTCGCTGGGTACGAGCTGAAAAATATGCTGGCCCACGTTGCTGTGACATACGACGTAAAATTGGAGGACAACGTAGTACCCCCGAAGAGCTTGCGTCTCGCCTTTCAGACCCTGGTTAACCCCAGTGCAAAGATCATGATTAGAAACAGGGTGAAATGAGTTGATTTTTCGTAGTTCCAGATACAATACATGATATGTCGCTCACATTGACGACCGATTACTTGTGTACTCTTTACGAGCTGTTGGTTATGTTATCAATAATAAATCTAGGATGACGGGTGAGAAAGAAGGCGAGGGCGTGGTGACTCGCCGAGGATGTGTGTAACTCGGGCAGATTGGCCGAGTTCTCAAGCGCGGATCGACATCGGGGACAACGACGAGCACGAAACTGCTCAAATAACTCCCCCGGTCCACGTACTCCAGCCTACCAGTGGTCATACCAGTGACCGTAAACGTATACCAATTTCTTGCCAAATGCGATAGCCCGAAGTTGAATATATGTACGCCGAGCCGCTTCTTGGCCCCTATCCGAGCTATGCTGTCACTCCGTGGGTAATTACAGTACGAACTGATGCGAAAATGTCACACTGGCCATGGAGATGGCCAAAGTTCGTTTCGTTCACTTTCGTATCATGCACAACCCTTTCTGTGCGATTTTCTAATAGATGATCCCTGCAAACCAACAAGGGTGAAGAAATCATCGTCGAGGCCGTTCTGTTCAATTTTTCCTGTTTTAGATTGTTTAAAGTTGACCCAAGGGTGTGGCCATTTAGAAGATCACAAGTGTTCGTTTTCTGTGGACTGATGGCAATCTTAAGCGCGACGACGATTCACGACCACCATTTTGCCCATGGTACGTGGTTCAACATGCTGACACGGTTGACGGGTAAGCGTGTAATAACTGGCTTTATTATCAAATAATCAAAGTAAGTACAGCGTGAAATGAGCTTTAATAATAAAATGAAACACGGACAGATCCATGATACCGGTCAATTTGCAGATTAATGCTCATCCTGCTGGGTATTTATGGGAATTGAGCCGAAAAACTTCAAACTGTGCAGACTCCCACAAGTTGGCCGGGGCGTCTTATTGGCGATGGGATTGGGAAGAGGACATATTGCTTCAAGTTCCACCACAAGATCGGAAAAAGCAGTCAAACACTATTCTAAAAAAAGAGAGACGACCAAAGTTGGTTCCTCGGGTGGTAACGTGTGATTGGTGCTGCGTTTCATCTTTCTGAGCTCTTACAATGGGTTGGCAACTGCTGGAGCTGCTGGTGAATATCTCTAGCATCACGTACGGTGTTGCGGGCTTCCTCGCTGCCGTCGCCGTATTCGCAAAGCTATCCCAAGGTCCAAATGTGAGCACCTCTGAGCCCTAGTATCCCCAATTTGGACATTTCCAACTACTATTAGCTCGATGCATTTCCGGTTGTGGGCACAAGTACTTGGCTTGGTGCCTGGTGGGCTGGTTTTAGGTATTTGGCGAAAGCGCACGTTATCATACAACAAGGTTATGACAAAGTGAGTTTTATGCATCAAACGGTTATTGTGTGTTAATTATGGAACCGACGGCACAAATCCGCACCCTTCAAGATTGCGGAGCCTCGTCGTTGGACAGTCATTTTGAGCGACCACAGGTGCCTGGAAGAACTAGCGTGGGCATCAGAGGATGAATTTTCGTCTTTGGCATCTATCGACGACGTGAGTAGTGACTTTATTCTTCTGAATAAGACCACCGAGGATTGTCGACAGCATATTCAAGTCAGGTATACGATTGGCCATGAGAGCATTTACAATCCGTATCACATCTCTGTCGTTCGCTCCCAAATAACTCGAAACATTCAAGTCCTGTATCCTGAAATCAGAGATGAAGCCGTGAGGTCCTTGGAAGAGGTTCTGGATCTCAGAGGACACGGTGAGGAATATCGGTTGCAAAATGTTTGCTACAGGCTGATTGGGAGCGCCAAGAGTGGAAGAGTGTACCAGCGCTGGCCGCCATGAACAAGGTCGTCTGCAGGACGAGTAACAGACTATTTGTCGGCCTTCCATTATGTATAACTCCTTCTTGTTTCCCGCCCCTTCTCTCAGTTTCTTGGTTTCATTTCCTCAGGTCGTAACCCCGAATGGATAGATCTGAATATCCGCTACACCGCTAATGTCATCAAAGGAGGGATCATAGTTGGATTGTTCCCTACATTTATGAGAGCGTAAGTCGATGCCGTGTGACTGTGCAATGGATAGCCTCTGACACCGTAGCAGACTAGCTACTCGCTTCCTTACAAACATCCCTCTGAGCATCATGCGCGGCATGAAGCTTCTTGGTCCTATGATTGAAGAACGGCTGAAATACCTGAACGAGTACGGGCCGGAGTGGGATAATAAACCAGTGCGTTTCCCTCGGTACTAATTATGTGCTGCCCATTGGAATGTTTGACAGAATGATCTTTTATCTTGGCTGATTGACTCGGCAGAAGGTCCGGAGCTGACCATAGAACGTCTGACGAAGCGCGTTCTGATCGTCAACTTCACGGCTATTCATGTGAGTACCTATAAGGATTCGTTTTAATGGTGCTTAGCTCCTTGATTGTGCTCTAGACGAGTTCCAGTGTACGCCAGGGTCACTGTCATAACCTTATCCTAGACTAACCTAATGTTTGTGTCATAGTTTTTCACTCAGGCGCTCTTTTACCTTGCAGCGAACCCTCAATACGTCCAATCCCTTCGTGAAGAAGTGGAGGGTATCGTTGATAAAGATGGGTGGTCCAAGGATGCACTAGCGAAAATGCGCAAAGTCGATAGCTTCCTCATGGAGTGCCAGCGCATGGAAGGTCTAAACATTGGTAACCGTTCTTACGTTTGTCCACGTGCGAGGGCCATCCTGATCGCCCAATGCGCTACTAGTGACCATCGCACGCAAAGCTATGAAAGATTATACATTCTCAGATGGGACTTTTATACCAAAAGGAACGTCGGTTGCTGCGCCTGCTCTATCTGTACACCACGACGGGGATATCTACGAAAACCCGGGGGTATTTACGCCCTTTCGATTCGCCAACAAGCGAGAGGAAGAAGGGATGGGTCAAAAATATCAGTTTGCCTCGACGACGACAGAGTACCTCCCTTTTGGTTATGGTAAACACGCCTGGTACCGTCTTCTCCCCACCTTGTTTCCCGAGGATCAATGTTCAGACAGTTTGTTAGCCCGGGGCGTTTCTTTGCTGCATACGAGTTGAAATCTCTGTTGGCCCACGTCGTCGTGACGTACGACGTGAAATTGGAGGACGGTGCGAGGTGCGCGGCGACCTGGCATATCGGCACTTTTATCTGTGCCAATCCCCGTATGAAGATCATGTTTAGGAACAGGGACCACTGAGTCGATTCCTTTCTTCCTTTCCCTTGTTGAACGCGCCTGTTGTCGTGGATGCTCTAATGGGCGACCGGCACGACTATGCGTACAAGTTGTCGAGGACTTTGCAGTTGAATATATGTCACTATTCATTAACCATGGCGGAATGCAAGTCCTCGTGTTGACAACTGATCTCGATCTCATCTGCGAATGAAGTTTGGCAATGCACTTTGCCGGCTCATTCATTCCAATAGTCTGTATTATCAATGTTTGAGAGGCACGGCCGAGCGACCCCAAAAATCTGCCTCACACTAGCATCGCCAGGTATGGTATTATGCATCTGCATGTCGAGTCTGTGGAGGTCCATAACCTATTCTAATGTAAATTCCAGTGTCAATGGGTCCTCGTAAGATGCGGATGTTGTACAATGCGGAAAAGACATGAACAAGAAAAAAAGAGAGAGAAAGTAAGAGATCCGCCCATCCCATCAAGCCTTGGCTGCACCTGGGCTCGGAGCATCCACCTCCAACCGCTTCCTCTCCGCCAGCTCCATTTCTGTCCATGCACCCACGTTCGCCACCGCCTCAATCGGCCGCGTCTTGTACATCATAAGAAAGCCCTGGAGGCTCGCCATCGAGAGCTGGCGCTCGGGAATGGCGAGAGAGAACTGGGCGGCGAGCTCATTGATGCGGTCAAGCGAGAGTGTGGGTGCGCGGCTGCGGTGGGAGGCACCAAAGTGGGTTGATCTCTGCGAGTCGCTCTCTTCGGCCTTTTCACAAAGTGTAACAGAAGGGGAAGGCGAGGGCGGTGCTGAGCAAGTGGGCGTGTGCAACTCGGAGAGGTCGATGAGATCTCGCGAGAATAAGTCCACTTTGGCTCCGTCAACGTCGCTGTCGGCTTGTTCAGTTCTGCACTTGCTCTCCTTTGCATGCGCAGAAGTAGAGGCAGATGAGGGGGCATAAAATCGCCTATACAGTTCCTCGGCTTGGAATCGACTCGCAAACTTAAACTCGATGTGCAAGTCCATCCGACCGGGCCGAGATAACGCCGGATCGAGCGAACTGTACTTGTTCGTCGTCGCAAACAGGACGCGGCCCTCCTGCGCGCCGATGCCGTCGAGTGCATTCAGGAGACCGCTCAGAGAGATGCGATTACTTGTGGATACTGGAGGACCAACTTGTTTGGCAGGTTCTCGACCAAGATCGTCAGCTGTTTGAGCGGGGGATACATCTGGGGACTCGCGGCTAAGACCATGATGAAAGGCGGCGTCGATGTCTTCCATGAGCGCAATGCATCTCTCGGGCAGAGCGGAGATGAGTTCAGCGAGACCGGTGTCGTCCAGTCCAGAACGCGAAAGTGACACAATGTATACGTTTAGACCCAATTCACCCGCAATACTGTGAATGAGTGACGTTTTTCCAGATCCAGGGGTGCCATACTAAGAGAAGCAAAGTGAGCGCCTGGTTGTATGCAAAACGAGTAGGAAAATAACCAGTAGATATCCACGACGAAAGGGTATGCCTCGCTCGGCATACCACTGTTTGCTGTCAAGGAAATCTCGGATATCGTCGATGACAAACTCTATAATGCCGGGATCTAGGATAATGGAGCTGAGGGGTCGCTTAGGACACGTAGCAAGTTCCCGCCAGCCGTCGAGACTACCATCAAAACATGTTCAACAGGTGCATATTAACCTTGAATCAAAGACAGTGTACCTGCGAATTCTGCTGGTGTCTGAAACATAGATGGTTATCTTGTCCTGTTGGGCCTTGAGATACTCGTTCCTGGCCGCTTGAAGAATTCCCGTAAGGATGTTACGATTGCGAGTCATAATGCTGGGACGAGTGAATGGCGTTCGGGTGACATTATCACGCACAACCGACCTGATCGTAAGGGTTTCTCTAGTGGGCCATCCTCCGTTGTAGGCATGGATAGCGCGGGTGACCTTCATCCTCCGGGAGTTGAACCAAAGGACGTATGATTCGTCCACCACTGGAAGATAAGTCACTGACCGCGAGTCATCCGAGTTGGCGTCTTGGTCGCCATCAGGGAGGTCAAAATTGGAAGTGCTGACTTGAACGCTCCGTGCCCTTTCTGAAAATATCTGTATCAGTAACAACGACCAGTATCTAGGACGACCGGACACACTCCACGAAGGGTGTTTTGATAACCAGAGCATGATCCACTCTGCAAAGACGGGTCAACACGCGTGGATCGAGCGCACCACAAATATAGAAGCATACGAAAGCTGACGTCGTTTTCATCAAAGGTCGCAGTGAGGAAGAACGAGTCGATTAACCAGTACCACAGTGCGGACAGTAACCTGCGGGCTGTCTCAAAGAAGCTCCCGATGATCAAAAAGATCGCCCAGTCACGCAAAGCGGAGGTGGAGAAGAGCATCTTGTACATGGTCTTGAGGAGCTCGAGGGGCCCCTGGGGGGCAGGTGTCAAAGAGGTAGCATTGAGACCAGTAATTCCGTCTGGGCCCGCAGAGGCTAGCAAGGCCAACTGTTCGACGACTTGTTGCAACGAGGCCATACAACGGTGGCAGAGGGCTCGGGTGGAGAAACATTCTTGATTCACGATGGGTCCGCATTTATATGCATGAGATAGACGCCAGTCATCCTGACTCGGATTGCACACAGCATGTGTGAGAGAAGCAGTGGCCCAGTACCTTCTTTCGATGCGGATCACTAGGCAGCATTGTCGACGGCACGTGACGCCGCACGCGGAAAAGTTCCTTCCGACCACGATGGCCAACCGGGTCCCGCTCGAGCTGTCCTATATCCTATGTGAGGCGTACATTCTCGTCCCCGGTCGCGCTGACGAGCCATCCAGACGATCCGTCCTCGGCCATCTCCCTCGCATTGGCGCTGGTCACATTGAGCCCCATTTTGCTAATGGTGCGTGCAGCAGCACTAGTCGCACGTGAACAGATCAGACTCGCAACTAGCCCGCGTATACCGCCCTAGCTCTGCAGACACGCGAGCTCACCCTCATCAACATGTGGGCAGGCCAGCTCCTTTCGGAAGCGCTCAACTGGGTCTTGAAGCACACCATCAAGGAAGGGCGACCGAACAGTGTGTCTCATCGTCCTTCTCGACTGACAGTGGCGCTGAACAGCACGGTGCCTAGGTGGTCAGGTCCATCTGAGCGGGTATGGCTTCCCGTCATCACACAGCCAGTACATGGGCTACTTTGGCGCCTTCATCCTTTGCCACCTGTATTTCCGCCATCGGTTTACTTCTTGCGGATACCCCCCCCTCGACCGGGCAGTGACATTCGTTGCATACCTTGGCGTCGTCTCGTGGGTCGCAGCTGTTGCCTATTCGAGGCAAGTCATCACCGATGCGACATGAGTGCGGGAGAACCTGAACACGACTCCCCTCAGATTGAACCTGCTGTATCACACATCACATCAGGTGGCATGGGGGCTTGGCATTGGCGTCAGCCACGGCATCGTGCACTATGCCGTCACAGAGTGGCTTCCCTATACCCGGCCGCTCTCGATCTTTGGACGCGCACGCACTGCTATTCTTACTCACCCTGTGGCTGTTTGGATGCAAGTCAGGGATGGGTGGGCGATATGGCATGATGGTGGGAGAGAGATGGAATGGAAGCGTTGGAAAACGGCATATGATGGACGACGGGCGCGCGTCGGAGAGAAATGCGACTGACTACCACGATCATGGCGGAGGATGCGCTAGATGCTGTGGAGGTGGATGCGATGGCTTGTGCTGTCTTGTTTAGTAGCAGAGCACCGATCAACCTGGAGTGTATCCGGTCCGACTGGGCCGTGGCTAGTGCTGACCCTCGGCAAACCAAGTAGGATGATACCTGCAATTCCACGCTACTACGCACTCCCCACCCAGTCGCATGTTTGGCTATACTCGCCGTCTCCATGTTTCATCGCCTTTGGCCAAGCTTGCGTGTGTGTCATCACATTGACAGGTCCATCATGTCCTCCGCCGTGTTCCCAGAGTCACCCATCCCGGTCTTGAGTTCCATCCCGGCCTACAGGGCATGGAGACAGTCCGCCTTTGATCAGAACAAGTCCGTCGGCTTCGTGCCCACGATGGGTGCTTTGCACGACGGCCATCTCGCTCTCGGTAAGCCTACACCCCAAATCCGAGGCCTAGGTAGGCGCTCACACACCAAAACACAGTGCGCAGATCACTCCACGAAAACGACTTGACCGTCGTCTCCATCTTTGTCAACCCCGCCCAGTTCGCGCCGCACGAAGACCTGGGCACCTATCCGCACACACTGCCTCGGGACCTCCAGCAGCTGACGATGCAGCAGGTCGACACCGCGGGTGACGTCCGGGCGCCCTCTGCGGTGTTCTTGCCCGGCGTACGGGACATGTATCCCTCCGGGATTCACCAGGACGTCGCCTTGCAAAAGGGCACGTTTGTCGAAGTCAAGGGGTACAGCCATCAAATGGAGGGCGCTAGCCGACCACACTTTTTCAGAGGGGTGGCAACGATCGTCACCAAACTTTTCAACGTCGTTCAAGTGCGTCCCCCTTTGATCGATTACACGGGGCGTGTATGGCTGACGCAATGGCCAGCCGACGAATGTCTATTTTGGTCAAAAGGACATCCAGCAGGCGTTGTTGTTGCGCCGAATGTGCCGCGACCTGCTCCTCCCGCACCCAGAGGCGGACCACGTACACATCGTGCCGACGGAGCGTGATCCCGTAGATGGGCTGGCCCTGTCGTCGCGGAATGCATATCTGTCCGCAGAGGAGCGTTCAGTCGCAAATACGCTCTACAGAGCGTTGCAAGCTGCCGAGTCGGGTTGGTTGGCAGGGGAGACAAAGGACGCATGCATACGCGCAGCTGAGGTACTCGTGACTGGGGCAATCAGGAGTGCTGCCTCCAGGGAAATCGAAATGAGGTTGGACTACGTCCAGATGAACGATTCCGATACGTTTGAGGTCTTGGATGGTCGAGCGCAGAGACAACCTGCTAGCAGCATACCTGTAATTCTAAGTGGGGCGGTTTGGGTGGGGAGGACGAGGTTGATCGACAATATCGTGATCGGGGAGCTTGGGTATGGTGTGAGGTGAGGTGTGTACAGGGGTTATCTTATTCTGGCTGTATACCATTCTTGCTTGGAGACGATGCGGGAGTCGAGGGTACGGCTGAGCACAGGGACACTACCCTCCCCGCAGCTGGAGCGACTAGCGACGTTGCATCCGTTTGTCCAACAAGTCTCTCT